>JAYMTA010006543.1:0-10309 GCA_036897625.1 Pelargonium cotyledonis
TAAATAATTAATTTTTAATTTCGTTTAAGATACAATCATTTTTAGTGATTTTTTTACAAAATTGATGTGAAAATCACTCAAATGGGATATCAAATAACAAAATTATGAATTTTTCTTTATTTTTATCACATAAAACTATAAAGAACATAAATGATATTTTAATGGTCAAACTGGCTCTTTTTTTAGTGCTCATAAGTTGAAAAATGAGAAAGTTGGGTACCCCCAGCTTATTTTTTTATAACTCATAAGCGTGAGCTTATAAACACTTTTCAATTTACCAAATAGGTAACTCGGAAAAAAGAGCCGTTTTAGTGCTTATAAGCCCGTTTGACCAGTTTATAAGCTTAACCAAACACCCTCTTAGTTTTTGGATTATAATGCCAAAGCTCAATTCATTGATACTAAGTTCATTATAGTTTTCCAACAACTTTATTTCCTAAATAAATCAAAATATATTATAGTTTACATTTCATCAAAGTAGGTGCATTACAATTTCAAGTTCCATTATTATTATTTATTTATTATGATACTAATTAATTTACTAATGCCAATGGAATGTTGTTTAGTTGGTGGAATTAGAAAACTATATTCAAATTTCAATACTAAAAAAATTAAGAACTGTTAAAATATAAATATTAAATCATTTCCCCAAGGCTACAATAATTTAGTTTATCAATGAGTTGACATTAACCCATTTTGGCATTGACCAAGACTTGCAATTTCTGAGAAACCAGCAAGATGCCTACCAATCATCTTTCCACTTGTGAATATTTACATTTTCTATTTCAAAATGAATATTTACTCTCTTTTTCTGTGAATTATGAAAAATAGTTTTAATTGATTTAGCTTTAGAAAAATAGAGGATTAATTAAGAAATATTTGGCTCAATTTGTACTCCCTTTATATCAGAATAATTGTCCACATTTTCCATAATCTCTTTAAATATGAAAAAATGAATTCATTGTTTTGAGGCAGAGAGAGTAGAATCTATCAATTTGGGCTTGTTCTAAGCCCATTAGCTAGTAATGCAGAGATACTAAGCTAATTGAGCTATGAGATGCCTAGCCTATTGGGCTTGTTTTGGCCCATTTAGCTAATATTGTTGAAATACTGGGCTAATAATGTAATGTATAGCCTGTTGGGCTTGTTTTGGGCCCATTAGCCTAATAGTGTTGAAATGTAGGCCTTATTGCTTACACATTGGGCTTTTTTGAGCCCATTGTTCTGTGGACGTTAATGGTTGGGGAGTCGAAGAGTAATGGTGAACGGTCAATTATTTTTAATAGTATCAAATTGTCACAATTCAATTTTTCAGGGCATAACAAAAATTATGTACGACCAATTTTCAGGTCGGGTCACATTTATTTTTAGGAGATTGTCGAATGGGTCAAACAACGTGCCCACAAGTTGAGCACAAGCACCTCTTATGAGTCGGGTTTGGGTTTCAAAAGAACTCAGTTTAAAATCTGAATTACCAGCCCCGTTAAAAACCCATGTAATAATAAGCCATGTTATTTGGAATAATTATATACTTCCACACAAAAAAAAACATTTAACAAAAAAATCATCAAAATTTTGAGAAAAGCTTTACTAGAGGAGGAAGTAGAGAGTAGGTGTCCGCAGATGATCCATAATTTTGACTACAAGAGCTTCATGATGAATCATTTCAAGTCTTTGACATTGAAAAAAATTAAAATAATATAAAAAAACACCCAATTTGTTGGGGGTGGTCCACCAAAGCACCTGTTTGATTGTTGATCCTTTTTCTTGTTTTTTACCAATAAAAATAATGCCCCATCACTTGCCATCATTAATGATGACTCAAAACCCAACTTTCGATCACAACCATTGGATCAAATGTTACAGTTTCTCAAGCAAGCAATTACATCCATTTGGAGAGTCATTAACTAATTAATTAGAGTAATTAAAGCAAGAAAGTGACATGAGCTAAATGTACAAATCTAGACATATTCCATGGATTTGGTCCATTTGGAGACTCCTAAACCAAACTAGTAAGTTTCTCCAGCAGACCCCAAAAACAACATTTTATTGACCCAAAACAAAGCACTTTCTGTGTTCAATGATTCTCCTATTTATTCCCCATATATAAACAACCATCACAACCCATTTCATGAACCATACCAAAGATTTTGATACTTCAATCTCTCTCCATCTCTATATCTCTCACTAGGAATAACACCAAAATGGACACGAAGAACACAATCCCAAATCATGGTTTTGAAGGTGAGGATGATGTTTACTATGCTGAGCTGAGGAGGGAGATTTTGATTTTGACGGCCGACGAAGAAGATGATTTTCAAGGAATAAGGCCTAGGAGGAGCACAAATTGTGGTGGAAATGGAAAATTGGGAAGAAATGTAGCCATTAGTGCAATACAAGGTGGGAGCTATATGAGCTGGTGGGAGAAAGAGAGTAGTGATTCAGTACCGGCTTGGCTTTTAAGCTTGTGGAGGAGCAATGGCAATGGAACAGGAGTTTTCATTCCTCACATTGTCAAAACTAGAAGACAAAGGCAAGGTATGTGAATGTGGTGTAGTTTTCTGTTCACTTTTCGGTTGGGGTCAGGCCAGATAAACCGGTTCATTCAATCTAATTCTCGGGGAAATTAAGCATATGTACACTATACTTCTTTTTCTTTTTTTACGAGGCATTAAAAGTAAACAAAACAAAAAGTAATTAATTACACAATCGACAGTGATCGAAAAAGCAATAATGAGATGCCGCGCCCATGTCGATTGTGTAATCTATATATTTTGGTGTATTTTATGCCACGTCAGCAAAATAATAGAAAACGTTGGGCATATGAAAATGAATCTGTTAATAGTATGATGTTAAGACACATAGCTAACAATGTTTCAATGTGATGATATGCAGGAAGGATGATGAACAAGGACAAGAGGAGAACATACAAGCAAAAGGGGAGCAAGTAATGGCAGAAGTTAAAACAATCATAACTTATTATTTAAGAAACCATTTGAAGCAGAACAAAATAACAAGATGTATTGAGCATCTCTATGATCTAATTAACTACATTCAATTTCTATAAAACAGTTGCATGAAATATTCATCACTGAAATGTATAACCAATTCATGCAAAGATGGTTCAAATTCAATGACAGCACAAAGCTTTCTTCTTCAACGCATTATATATAATGCATACAGTTCATAGTTATGCCTTAGAGAAGTATGTGACCTATGTACCTTTGAATAGTAACTACTAATGTTTAATTCTCTTTACAAAGTTAGAGCTGGCAATTTGGACCCAAAGATACGAGCACCCGAAATCTGACCCACGTTTTGCAAGTTCGGGTCACATGAAATAGATGCTAATAATTTTCGGTTTAGGTTGGTGTTTTCAACATAAACCCAACTTCAAATCCAAATCGCCAGCTCTACACTGCGTGTAATAGAGCAGTTCTTGTAACATAGCAGAGTCTATGGGGCATAGAAGAATGAGAACATGACCTTAATTTTGGATCATAATCATATCTCTTGCATGAGGCCCATTTATTATCATCATGCTTTCAATGACATTTACTAAAATGAATCATGAACCAGTGTTTTTTTTAGCTTTTAGGTCATCTCCACAAGTCCTGCATTTCTTGGTGAAGATTACTAATGGAGTGCTATTTAGTAATAGGTGGGGACAAACTAATTTAGATTCGTTGAAGTCGAACAGATTCTAATCACTACAACAAAAGATCTTTGAAGAAAACTCAAAGGTGGTAACAAATTTATTATTTTAATTCCTCACTTTTTCAAGATGGATAGTAAATTAGTAGAGGATTAGTGAACAAGTTTATCATTTTCATAACTTTCCTGGGGAAAGAAGTTATGTTCTAAGCAGGAAAAATGAAGAATCTGAGAAATCTTTCAAAATCTCTTTCTAAATCATTACAAATGCACAAGTAGATGGCATATATGTTACCAAAAAGGTCCGGAGAGAAAGCCAAAAGGGATGAAGATTAAAAGAACAATAATTAAAACAAAAGGCAAAACTAAAACTAATCTAGATGTACAAATTACACATTGGAACCACTAACAGTATATGCAAATTTTCTGACCTTTGTTGAGTTCCAAACAGAACTAGTCCCTTGAAGCTACCCATCAAGCCGGTTGTTCGTGGGAGCTTCTTGCTCGGAGGTTGCAGTTGTAGTGTCCCTGACATTGTATTGGAGAATTCAGTATCCCGATGAGAAAACAGCAATTGGGCTTCTGCATAATAGATATTGCGTGGATGTAACAACACTGTCAGTGCCTGCTACGACCATGGCAAGTCCCACCTGAAAGTATATATAATTCAAGCATAAGAATATGATAAATTCATATTAGAATGTATGCATTAGAATTTTAAAATTCTAGAACCGATTTTACACTCAACTACCATCGTCACGCCAATCTACAGTGAAATATGCACCAACTACAAGATTGCATTCATTCGAAGCAAAATGCATTGCTTAGAATATGAAATCCCACACAATTCTCCCAATAGTGTCCCCAAATAAGAGATTACCAAATCAACATTATGAGCCTATACTTTAAATCATAGTCAAAACATACCTCAGACAATATTATAATTGAGTATTGAGAATTGTCTCTAGGTGAAGCAAACAGCAATTGGTGATGGTCTTCTGCACAATAGATATTACGTGGATGTAACAGCACTGTTTGCTATGACCATTGCGAGTCCCACCTGAAAGTACAAATTATCAAAAGTATAAGAACATCAAGGATTCATATTAAACTATTATGCATTAGAAATTTTCAATTCTAGAATCGGTGATATACCCAACAGCCATTGCCACTCCGCCCACTCTATGCAAAAACCACAATCATTGCATGGGTTAGGATTTGAAATCCCACACAAATCTACCAGTACAATCCCCAAATTACCAAAGCAACATTACCAGCCTTTACTTAGAAATGATTATTGAGTACTGTGTCTCTAGGAGAAACATATTTGATTCCTATTAAAAACCAAGGTTATGCATTAGAAATTTAGAAATCTAAACTCGATGTTACACTTAACAACCATTTCCACTACAGTGTACTAACAGATAAGCAGTAACCACGAGCATAACATGGATTCAAACTAAAATGCATGGCTTACAATGTCAAATCCCACACACAATACAGTCCACAAAATACCAAAGCAACGTTTTCTTTATATCTCAGTCAAAACATACTTCAGACCATGACAACTGATCATTGAGTATTGCCTCTAGGTGAGTCATATATAAATTAAAAATATATGTGAAATTACCTCAGATTATATGTTAGTCTATCTTTTTTCCAGTAATTAGACGGGATATCTGAAGGCCCCGGCTGAAAGCTTCATTGAACAGGATCCTTGTCTGCATTGCCTGGAATCCGGGCAACCACGACAATAGTGCCACGGGGGCCATTACAACAACTCCTAACATTATATCGTACAACCGAGCCAAAGAAACCACAGTGTCCCAAACAACAGTGGACTGCAGAAAGGGTCTAAGAACCTGGGCTATGCATATTAGACCCCAGCCCGTGGGAATGAAACCCAAGAGGCTTCTCACCAGATCAGAAATTACGAATTTGGTAAATTCCAGCAATAGAACAAGAACAAGTACTGTAACCACAATGACGAGGAGCTGGACTAGCCGGTAGTAGATATGCTCCTTTGCAGCATATTTGTCCCTAGCATATGCAATCGCCACATAAATCCCAACAGCTGCAACCATGATAGTCCAAGATAGTAAGTAGACACCTATACTAGTATTTCCATCAGTGATAGTCAACCGATACACAACCCCATACTGGAAGAAGAAGAAACGAAGATCTAAAATAATCTCCAGCAGCTTTCCCCAAAGACCAGTTGCTCTCAAATGAGCTTGCTCCTCATACCACCATGTTTCCCAACTCTCTTCTGCTTTAGCAAACACCCCACCACTATTCCATATCCAGTTCATAAAGTCATCAAAGTCATACACAGTCTTCAGCCAATCAAAGCCAGACGGGTTAAATATAAAGGGAGCCATTATCCATGATACTACAAGGAACCAGCTGGAGATTGTCATGGCTATATAAACAAAAGTACTCTTAGCCAGGGGACTATGGTTAGCATATACTATTAGGATAACCCCCAGCTCAACTGCCTTGATAAAATGGCTTCGCGCATATAGTCTGTAGTTCTCAGCAAAGCTCTTGTGCTCCACCACAAAACCACGCCCAGTGGCTCGGTACTTCGCTCCCCCATGAAGAATAGTGCGGCCAAAGAAATGGGTTCGGGTTCCCAAAGAGAAAGTGAAAAAAAATGATGCAAGTTGAAACTGCATTGTCAAAAAATCCCAAACTGATCGAAGAAATCCATGTTCAAGAGTGTTCTCCACAATCATCGGTAGGGCAGTGAAGATACCTATCTGAATGAGAAACTGCTGATTAAGAATTGTGCCAAGGGCTGCATTGTTGCTACTATTAGCTGCCTTCACTATTGACGCCTCAATGCCACTAAGAGCTAGGTAAAGACGGCCCCATAAGAATGTAAAAACAGTCAGTACCACCATCATTGTATTGAAGTAGAACCCCACAGTAGTGTGAAAAAAGGAAAGCATCCTAAAGAAGTCTAGCCTATGACCCAAACGGTACACATCTCTGCTCAAAACCTGCTCACCATTGCCACTGGCTACCTTGGCCTTAAACATAGAGATCTGATTGAAGCCAACATCCCTTCCCTTACCTACCTGTATATATTCATGGTGAGTCACATTGCCACCTCTTAGAGTGCAATTGAATCCAGCATATATATCCTCGCTAATATTTATCACTCTGGACGCCTTACTTATTCCGCCCCGAGTCAAGAACCAGAACCTATCGAATACATCCGGATGACCATAGTGCATTCGAACTTTCAAAGGGTTGGCAAGCACACGCTGCCCAAGTGTTACAAAGCTCATTTCCTGAGCAGACATGAACCAAGCAAGAGAGGATACAGAACCTGTGAAAATATTCTCCCTCATCCCTAGAATGGTTGGCTTCCTAATACCATAATAAGTCTTAAATTCCTCCAACAAGTTTCGCATTTTCAGTGCCTCCTCAAAATAATTATCTTGATCCATGTCAATCGTCTGAACTGCATCACCCCTTGTAAAAATCAAGGCATGGTTTTGATTCTCTGGCTTGCCTTCCCCAAGCTTCAAGGGACCAGGCAACCTGATCCTATAGATTTCCACCTCCCTCTGCAACCGCTGATCAAATTTCACAAGAACAGAGTAATACTCAACCTCATCCCTGCCCAAGCGAACCTCATCAACATAGGCCACTCGTAGGGCTTCATTGGTTTTCATCAGATACAAAATTTCCTCAGCACGGCGATCCCCCTTTGCCTTATGTTGCCCATACACCCGACAGGTGACCACATATGTGAATTTGATCAGAGCACTCACATACTCATGCCCTTTAAGCAAAAGACTTACACCACTTTCTGCTCTGCTGAAGTTATGAGTAGATGGTGGCCTACTCGGGCGTAAACCATCCAAACTGATGCTTTGTCTCAGAGAACCATGGGAAGCAAGACTTGGTGATCCCTGCCTTATGTCCATCTCAGATGCACAATCAAGAAAAGCAAGCATCTTGAGTGCCCTATAGTAGTACATCATGCCCCTCACTGTACGAGATAAAGTCTGGCCTCTGTATGATGCCCAAAGAAGAAGATCCCTTGCCTTTTCATTCCAGATTTCATCCTCATCCTCCATGCCCTCTCTACGCATCCGCTCCATAAAATTGATCCACTCATCATCATATATCTTCTGCAGATAAAACAGAGTGGAAATGCCATCTTCATTTTCACGTCGAAGCATTTCTTTGCCATACATCACTTCCTCATCATAGTATGGGGTCAGAACACTAAAAGACAACATTTTCTCAACCAGGGGAGCATGAGGCATGTTCATGAAGAGTGAATTGCTAAAGAAAGCAATCCGCCGCCTCGCCTCAATGTTTTTTGGTACATTGTAGATAGAGTCTCTGGAAGTCATAATTGTATGCAATCGGTGTAGCTGCCTATAGAAAATGGCATCCTCAGCATCAGGAAATTCTATCGCATTTACAAAGAGTAACTCTGAATCGGGGGCTAGACCATTAGGTGCCAGACCCACCTGCTTCAACTGCCCAATGGACTTCTTCATCCTAGGAAAATCTCGAACAGAAATTTCATACAAGGCCTGCAACAGATTCACTGCCTCATTATGATCTATCTCAGGCTTCATCAAAAGCTCAACAAATGATATTAACTTTGCATGAATTTGTGGTAGCACAGTCATCTTGTATGTCTCAGTAAACTTCTCAAACTGAATGCAATAATCTATGTCAGAGAACAACTTGGTCACAATGGAATTTTCTTCCGTGCCATACTTAACAACCATAAGAAGCAAATACTTGATGCTATCATAAGCTTCAACGACAGCACAACGCCTGTACTCATTCTTGCAAATCTTCGACCAAAGCCAATGATCCGATGCTTGTGCCAGCTCGGTGGCTTGATTCAGAGCAAGCAGCAACTCATTGCAGAGAAGAATGCTTGGCCAACGAATAACCCTAATGTTCCAATAATTAGGTGGCAGTTCCAACAGCTCATGTTCTCGATCACCGATGAGATCTGCTTCCCTCAAAGTTAAAATAATCTCATTCCATATCAAAGCAAACCTTGTTGCTTCCACTTGACTGGATTCAATTTTTTTGTACGGCTGACCGAGTCCATATCGCAGTTTGAGTCGATGAATTACATCACGAAGTTTCTTCACCAGTGTCACATTGGTACTAAGCATCTGCTCCTCCGGCATAAGATTAAATTGCAATCCACTAGCAAAGAACGGAAATCTAAGTCTCAGCTGTTCAATATTTCGAATCTCACCCAGATGTGAAAACAGACCAATTAATGCACCAGTCAAGGATGCAAAGATTGAGTACCAGATTTGTGAATCCATGAGATAGATTAAGATAACAGGAACCCACAACAACACAACAGCTGTTCTATTTGTGCCATTGAAGAACTCATGCCAATTGTGTTGTATATTCTCAAGCTCCAAAAGAGCCTTTGTTGGGGCAACCAAGGGCATGATTTGAAGAAAATAGCTGAATGTAAATTTTGAAGCAAGTACTGAAACCCAGAACATTGTGTACTTGATATTATGAACAAGTCCTTCCCTCAATCCACGACCCACAAAAAGTCGGGTATGAAACCACCATGTTAAACCATATAAAATACTCCAATCTAACTCCTCAATCCAGTTGCGAATCCATGGAAGAAGGAAAAGAACCAACGCCAACAACTCAGGGATGACAAAAACAAAAACAGCCTCAAGGAAAGTAACAATCCTCTTACTTGCCTCATCCGACCACATCCCATCAGGATTCTTTTCAATCCGAATCCTTGCATAAAAAACTGAAAAGATGATTATCCATCCCAAAGCCACAAGCCCCTTTAGCACCATCCTAACCCCAAGAGCCTTTGTATCCCGTGTAACCAAACTATACTGTGTCCCGGCATCAAGCACGGCTTGAAGCAACCGAAGAGTAGCCCAAGTTATAAAAACAGTGAGCAACTTCACCTGCACATGCCGCCTACCCAGTGCTTGCCATGGAACCTCAGCCCCCTCCCAAGCAACAACCAGAGCAGCCTGAAAAAACATAATCAATAAGACCCAAAGCTTATCAAAGCTCCTAAACACGTTCCAAAATGACCTCTGCTCCACAAAACCCGTCTTCCCTGCTCGCTTGTCCTTCACAGTAGTGGCGAAAAAATTGCACTCCAAATTAATGGGCCATTTCAGCCTCTGAAAACACCTCCTACTCCAAAAATACTCATTGATATCATCATAATTTCTCCAAGCAGAGTGTGGAGCCTTCCCATTTCTACTATCCTCAACCTCAGTCTTAATCGTTTGATAAATTGGCATAACAATACATTTCAAAAACCCACAGTCCCCAGAAACAGAGGGCAAAAAATCCCTACCAGTATTCTCATCAATTTTACCATCTAGAATGTGATTAAGCTCCATGGCCATATGGTGATATATATAGCAAATACACTCAGGGGCAAAACGGAGATTAGCAGACTCACCCCAAATAAGGAGATAGAGACAAACATACAGTAGCTCACGCCGGAGGCTCTCGTCGGTGCGGCGATTGGGGAGCCTCACGTAGGGTTTGCGTCCGAGATAGGAGCACCAGCTGGTGTAATTAGACAGGAGGCTCCGGCGGAAGCGGCGGAGCACGGAGGCGTCGAGGACGTCGACGGAAGCCGGCGGGGCATCTA
>JAYMTA010006544.1:0-10308 GCA_036897625.1 Pelargonium cotyledonis
CAATGGTTTTTTCTGGCAATTAAACTCAATAATTGATTAAATTGAACAACGGAAGGCCTAGGAGTAGCACGAAGTTTACGATGAAATAGAGCAACAGCATCCTCAACCTCACTGTCTCTGGACCCATAACTAAAATATTTTCTTTGACTCAAAGAAAGTACAAATTGAGATGGAGGACATGAAGAAGCTCTGGCTGTTGCTGATAAAACACTAAAAATAGGAAAACGAAGAGAGAAAGAAGCAATAGCAGGAACGAACCTCGAATCAGAAGCTGAAGCAGTGATGGCCATTGTTGTAGTTGTAGATTTGGAGGAGAAGCTTCAAGCTTGTGCTGAGTGCATCTGGTTTCTTTGTTAAATGGAATTTAGAGAGGAAAATGAGTTAAAACTAGAAATAGTGAGTGAGCAAACCCTTCTGGGCTGGAGGTGGAGGCCCAATACTCGTTAATGGGCTTTTGGCCACATATTGAAACCAATTAAAACTATCTTAGTATATTTTTTTTTACTAATTTAAAACAAAACAAATAAAAATAAAAATTCCAAAGCTTAATTAATTATGTATCAGGATAAAGCCGCCGCCGCTCCTAGTTCTTCATCAACGTTTTTTCTTCGAGTCAGCGCCGGTTTTGGTTGCTGATCGGCGGTGGCTCAATTTCGTCAACGTTCAAGTGCGCTTTCTCATATAGATGGTGAGTAGTTGGAGTTTTTGCGCTTGCAAGTTTTGTTTTTTCAGGTTTCGTGTGTGGAGCGTTTTCCGCTCGTGTTTCGATTTGGGTTGGCCTTCGTGGTAGGACTAGGTCACGGGCAAGCCAATTTCAAGCAGTCTGTTCTGGGAAGATTCCGCGATCTCGGGGTAGAATTAGGTTTCGAGATGCGCGTGTAGCAGGTGGTCTGATTCAACAAAGGATGGGTGTATGCTATTTCTAGGGTAGAGTCAGGTTCCGGATATGGCGTGTAGCATGTGGTCAGACTCGAAAGGAGGAGAAAAAAAGTTCCGCACGTTTGGCATAGTAGGTCGGATTGGGGGGAAGTAGACTTTGCCCCAGGACCTAGATCCGATTAATTAGGGTGCTATATGATATGATGTTTTCATGGATGTCCACCCAAAGTTAGAAAAGATTGACTCGATTAGGTAGTAGTTTCCATGGTTAGGTTTTCTAGTTTTGTTTAGTATTGGCTTAATTGTTTTTGTCTTGTTTTTTTTCCGTTTTATTTCAATAAAGGTTTTTCTTTTCAAATTTTAAAAAAAAAAATTATGTATCTGGATAACACTTAAAAGAAAGTTCGTCCAGGATTTTTGGAAGCAACGGAGACGGCAGCGGCACATCTGGCCGTCAGAGGGTCAGCAACGGCGGAGGGTTGAAACTTGATACCAGTTCAAAGCCTCTCTTTCTAGTGGTCGTTCTCTATATGCAGTGTATTGCCTCTAGGGTATCACAAGGGCGGCTAGGGATTTCGAGTTCGTGGCGGCTACAAGTGCCAGAGGAGGCGGACGTTCATGTTGAGTGTGACAGTTCTTGTGATACTCTATTTGGTCATGGAGAGAGTTTTTGGATGCAACCATTGCACGTTCCCAACTGTTTGTCTTTTCATCTAACTATGTTCGATTTTCGAGAAATTTAAGGTTTTAAAGAGGAAATGAAGTTTATGCGTTATGTTTTGAAGAACTTGAAAGTCTTAAACAATATGACCCTAAAATGTTCACAAAAAGTTGTTGCTTTAGCTTGGGAGCGAAAGTTTGAAATACTGCAAAAACTATCATTGTTTGAAAGGGGGTCGTCGATATGTCAACTTAAGTTCGTGTGTAGTTGATAAGTTTGAAGTAGATGTTTTGTTACAATATTGTAATTATTTGCTTCCTTGATTCACTATATCGATCCATTCTATCATATAAATTGGTTATTGGATTCTTCAATCTTGATCTTTGATTTTGTTCTTGTATGTCAACTGTGGTATAGTAAAAAAAATGCATCTTTATCTATATTTATGCAATCAAATAATGTAAGTGCTTACGAATTTACATTTAAATTATCAGCTCTGAAAAGCGTGGAGATTTGATGGTTTGAATGCATGAGTTGAACTTCCATTCCTATATATAATATACATCTACTCAAATAATAAGGAGGATGGAGCTGTAGAGAGGATTTGAATATCGACCGTTGAAGATATTGGAAAAAGTGGGATTTGTAGGAATAGATAATATAACGGAAACATGATTTTATCTTCATGTAGAGGAGGAGGAGAGTTGGTGCTCAAGACAACAAAATCAACAATTTTTTATTTGGACATGGAGTTCGCCGGCCCACCCACTTCCGGTGCTCGATTTCGTTGGAGCTCGTGAAAGATCCGGTCAAATAGCAAAAAAGATGAAGTCATGTGTAAGGCACGTGCTTTCTTTTATTTGCCCTAACTGACGTCAACTAACGGTTTTTTCAAAAAATTGATGAAACTGTGTTTTTGGACACCAATGGCGAGAATGTGTAGTTGAAGTATCATTCATGATTATAAAAATAGTAAGAAAATTAATTGTGATATAAGCGTATAGTTGGAGGATTAATGAAAACTTTAATTCTTAAAAAAGGTATAGTAATTTGTTTTGGAATATCTTTAATTGGTAATAAAATTGTTATGAAAATTGAAAATGTAATCATGTGCTTTGGAACATCATATATAGGGGTAGTAAAATGTTATGGAAATAAAAAAAATGTAGTAATGTGTTTTGAGACAAGATTAAGGGTAGTAAAATGTCATGAAATCAAAACATGTAGACATTTGTTTTGGGACATCTTAGGTGAGTAGTAAAATGTTATGAAAATAAAAAAGTGTACTCATGTGTTTTGAGACATCATATATGGGTAGTAATGGTAAGTGTATTATATTACTCCATCCGTCCCAAAATGAGTGTCCTTCTTTCTATTTTGAGAAAAATTAAGGAGAAGTTAGTGTGGTATGTTTACTATTGTATCCTCATGATCATGTGTTGAGAGATCCTAACTAACTTTTTATAATGATATTATTGACAATTCATGCATAACCGACTTACTTGAAAAAAAAAACAAGATACTCATTTTTGGACAAAAATGCAAAATAAACATGACACTCATTTTGGGACAGATGGAGTACTATTTAGTACAGTTTTTCTAACATTTTAGCTATAAAATAAGTGTAATTTTTTTTTCAAAGTTAGTTATGCATGAGTTATCAATATTATCCTTAGAAAAAAGTTAGTTAATATTTATTAACTTTGTTATAATACATGTTCATAAAGATATAAGAGAAAATTTACATCATTAAATGTTAGGGGACGGAATAAGTAATTTTTTTATATATTTTTTTTTAGTTTAAACTGTGGGGTTCCTGAATTGGTTCGCATTTTCGTGATAGGTACTTTTAAGTCTTTTGACCATATCCAGACTAATCCTCATTAATTCGAGAATTGGTCATTGAGTTAAGGATTTCTCACTTTTCTCTCATAGGTTTGTTGCGTGGGAATCGAACTCGAGATCTCTTCTCACTCACACAACCCTAGCGCACCAACTGCACCACACCCAACGGGTACATGTAAATACTTTTACGCACTTTTAACTATTTGCAATTCTACTGTTAGAGCCTTCAATTATGCTTAGGCTAACTATTTCCTTTTTTTCCTTCTTTTCCACTTTTGCTCGTTTTTTCACCGATATATACGTGAAATTCTACTAACAATTGTTTGTAAAACTATCAACAATCGTCTGCAAATGAATTCATACGTAATTTACATGCATCACCACCACATGTGTCAATACTTTTTGCATGTCTTTTTTTTTTCTTCTCAAGTATTGAATATTCGTTTTTATAATAAATATGTACCTTTTTATATAAAAATATAGTACTACTTTATTATTTATGAAAGGATGAATCATTGAATATAGAGAAATATCATGACAGCATTCAATAAACTCCAATATATTTGTCAATTGCAATGTTTTTTTTTTATAATGAAGCTACTAATATATTACTAGATAAAAGCGATCCAAGCCTTACAAAATTCGTTCTTACCAAATTGTGCTAAACTATGAGCCCCCGCCACAAGTCGACGGGTTGCCCATTTACAAAAAACAAAAGGTAGAGCACTAAGTAAACCTTTGGCTTCTTCTCCGCTTGTCCATGCTTCCTTCTCGCTAAAATGACGCCGAAAGATATCCCTGCAAACATTTATCGAATCACAAAGGATATTAATTTTCTGCAAGTTAAGTTCTTTAGCAAATAAAAGAGCAGAATTAATTGCTTCGAGCTCGGCTTGATATGGTGATAAAGCTGGGGAGGGTTTGCATAGTTTTGCTTGCACTAATCCCTCTTTAGTGATTATTTCCCAACCTATACCACTTCCCTTTCTGTCATATGCTCCATCACAAACAAACACTACATCATTTTGAAGCAATGGAAGAGTCTCCAGACTATCTATTCTTACAGATGGAGTGGGTTTTTGCTGCCAGACCTTTTCTTTGCACCTTTGATCAAGTGCCTTCTCAATATTATGGAAAATGATTTTCTCTATTTCCATAATGCCCCTCCAGTCATGGCACTTTCTATTGAAAGTGAAATTATTCATGTCTTTCCATACCTCAAATGCTAGATTGACGCCTTTAGCAAGATGTAGCCAAGGGTCAGCAGATGGGGAAGATTTATTGGAAAGCAGCTCTTGTATCAGCTTTTCCATTGTCCAGTTCTGTGTTTCCCTGAGGGAGAATTGGGATGCAAAACACAACCGACTTTTGTCTGTACATCTGAAGAGGATATGGTTCACTGAATCTTCTTCTTGTCTGCATTTGTCACATATATTTGATTCTGAAATGCCTCTTCTGTAGAGGTTGCCTAATGTGGATAAAGCATTCCAGACACACCTCCAAGCAAAGATCCTAAGTTTCTCAGGAATGGGGCTACTCCAGAATAGCTTCTATGGGAATTTATGACTGTTTATATTAGGCTCTAATATGCTAGAAGAAAGATAAGCATATCCACTCTTAACAGAAAATTCTCCATTAGCTGAGCCTGGCCAAAGGATAGAGTTTTTACCTTCTCCCCATTGAGGAAGTCTAATGCTGCAGATGCTTTATGCAACCTCAGGGGGGAAGCAGACCCTGACTTTATCTTCATCCTAAGATCTTTGATGGGGTTTGAGGAGATCCTTAACCTTTGTCTCACTGTTAATTGGACAATCATTATCCCTTGTCAAAACTTCCCTTCCAACCCAGATGTCTTTGAAAATCTGAATGTTCTCTTCATTGCCCACCTTCCATTTGCTCTTGTTTAGGAGTAATTCCTTGCCAAACAATAAGAATCTCCATACCCATGAGAGATTAGAGATTCTTTTACTTCTCCATAAATTACCTTCTTTACAATATTTAGAGCTCTTAATCCCACTCCCCCAAACCTTTGGGTAAACTGAGGACCTTTCTTGAGATCCAATTGATCCCTCTCTTTAGGTCTAGGCTACCCCACCAGAACTTAGCCATAGCTCTAGTCCACCAATCTGTAAGATATTTGGGTAGCTTGTAAACGTTCATAATATACAAGGGAAGGGCTGCCAGCGTAGATTTAATAAGGACCAGTCTACCAGCCTGATTAAAAAGATTTAGCTTCCATGAAGCTATCACTTTCTCAACCTTTTCCTTGAGGTAAAAAAACATCTCCTTCCTTGATACTGATCCTAGGAATGGAATGCCAAGATATTTCCCTGGTCTAGCAACTTGGGGTATTGGGAGGATACCACGAAAAATCTTTGAAAATCTCTTAGGGGTGTTAGGGCTGAAGAACTACTCTGATTTTTTCATGTTCATGCACTGTCCAGAGGCTAATTCATAGTCAGCTAACTTTCTTTTAAGGTTGGCCACAGCTTGCAGGGAAGGTTTGAAGAAAATGAAGAGGTCATCAGCAAATAATAGATGGTTGATTGTTGGACCTCCCCTTACGACTTGAATTCCTCGGAGGTCGATATTAGCTGATTCATTTTCCAGAAGACTCGACAAGGTTTCTGAACATAGGATAAACAGGTATGGGATAAAGGGTCTCCTTGCCTCAACCCTTTATTAGGAATGAACCTTGGAGATCTGTCCCCATTGACACTGATACTGTAACAGACAGAGGAAATACATTGATGTATTAGGTCGATCCATTTGGATGGGAACCTTTGAGCTTGAAGAACCTGAATAAGAAAGTCTCATCTAACCCTATCATAAGCCTTGTTGACATCCATTTTTAAAGCTGCCTTATAGGTTCTCCCCTTAGTTGTTCCTTTAACATTGTGGAGAATTTCATTGGCAATTATGATGTTATCTTGAATTCTTCTACCTGGTACAAACCCATTTTGATACGGAGATATCAAGAAGTCTATGATTCCTTTCAGTCTTCCCACCATTGTTTTAGAAACGATCTTGTATAGCACATTACATAACCTTATTGGTCTGAAATCCAGGGGGAGGAAGGAGTCTTGGTTTTGGGAATTAGGACTATCATAGTTTTGTTGATTGCTCTCATGGGGGCTCCATTATTCAGAATGTTGAGAACAACAGATGAGATGTCTTCACCAATGATTCTCAGTATTTCTGGTAGAAAATGGCATGGAATCTATCTGGACCAGGTGCTTTGTTGGCACCTAGGGAGAAGGCTGTTTGCTTGAATTCCTCTGTAAAGAAGGGGACCATAAGCTCATCTATCTGGGGTTGAGAGAGCTTCCTAGAGATGTTACTGATGAGAGCTTGAGAAATGATCTATCTTCTGGTAGAGTTGTCTTGGTTATTAGAGAAGAGATCTTTAAAGTAAGAGAAAAAAATGTTGTTGATCTCTCTATGATCAGTAGTCCAGGTCCCATTTGGTTTCAGAATTGCGCTAATTTTATTCCTGGCTGATCTCTTAAAAGCCATGCCATGAAAATTTTTTGTATTTCTATCTCCTTAACTGAGAAAAGAAACTTTTGTTCTTTGTTTCCATATTTCCTCATTCATATCCAAAATAGAATCTAGTTCTTTTTTAAGAGAAAAGGAGACTATCAGTGCTAACTGCTGGACATCCCTCTTCTTGAATTTTAACTTAGGTTTTCTCAATTTCCTCCTTAAGGAATTTCTTTTTTTGCTAGAGTGTTTCCAAAAGTGCTATTCTTCTAGAGGGAGAGGTTTCTGACTGTGGTTTGAAGGTTATGAAGGGTTGCCTGAAGAGGCTCACCCAAAAAAGAGGAGCTCCAACTTTCATAGATTACCTTGGAGCACAAGGGATGAAGGGACCACATTGATTCAAATTTGAAGAATCTCTTTGGTCTAGGTTTGGGGGTAAGGTTCATAAGGAGGGATGCATGATCTGAGACTACAATTGGGCTTGAAAAGAGGCTAACATTTAGGAAATTGGTAAACCATTCCAAGTTACCAAACCCTCTGTCGAGCACTTCAAAAACTTCATCACCCTTGGATCTTTTGTTGAACCATGAGAACTTGGGCCCTACTCTTTTTATTTCCATAAGCTGATTGTCACTGAGAAGTTTTTTGAGGGACTCAGCTCCTGGCATAAGAAGAGCTCTTTTACCCGACTTATCCCCTATCCTAAAGACATGGTTGAAATCTCCCAAAATACAAATGAGACCTTGACAGGATTGGAGCAAATAGTTGATATTCCTCCATACCCCTTCTCTAAAGGAGAGATTGGGGTAACCATAAACACCACCCAAGAACCAATGAAAGCCTTTCACATCTTCAATTTTAATCAAAATAAAATGATCAGAAACCGATATTAGGCTGACAACTTGGGGTGATCTAATACCCATCCAAATTCCTCCACTAGCTCCAATGCTATCCATTCCTCACTCATACGAAAACCCCCAGTATGACAACTTAATGGAGACATCTGATACTGATAATTTAGTTTCACATAAAAATACAATATCTGGGCTTGACTCATTAATGAGGTCTTTAAGGTGACGAACATGCAGAGGAAGACCTAACCCTCTGCAGTTCCAACTAAAGACCTTCATTGGAAAGTGGTGGGCTGTTGAGGGCTAGCCACACCAGAGCCCATAAGAAGTTTGTTTCTCAAGTTAAGAGATTCCTCCACAAATTCCAAAGAATGGTATAGAATCTTACGTCTAATGGCCTCTACCTTAGCTTTATCACCATATTTCATAAAATCAAATTCACTATTTAAATTTAAAGAAATAGGTACTTCCGAGCCGTCGTCCTGATCGCTATCCATTTCTCTTATTCTTTTTCCACGACCAAACCCTTTAGGCTCTGATGCTGCCCTCTTCCCTGATCCGCACATCACTCTATCAGCTGAAGAATCCCAGCACACCCAGGTAGGGAAGGAGAGAGTAGACTCAGCTCTATATGTATTCCATTTCAGAACCTCCCATCTGATCTCCCTCTGGAGGTATGAGTTGAATTCCTCCATTTGATCTTCTATCGAGCCGTCCATACAGTTCCTCTCGTGAACGAAGATACCTCATCTACCCAAGCTTATCTAGTGAGCTTCGTCTTCAGAGCTATAGGTTTGATCATGATTTTTTGAACCTCTCGCAACATCCAAATTAAAGGAGTTCAGACCCGCAATGGGGCAATGAATGAACCTTCCACCAGGCCTGCCAAATGGTTGGAGTGGTATTGGGAGAGGTAGGTGCCATAGTTTGGGTTAGTTTCATTGGATGAATCATCAGATGAAAGTAAGATGAGGGGCTGCTTCCCCAAATGGGAAGGATCAGGGTTTGCCGGGGCCACTAGGATATGGGCTGATTCTTCGACAGCAGCTTTTTCCACTATCTGGGGCTCTTCGATGCAGATGAGGCCATTGCGGTCTTCAGCTATTTGGGCGGAGCGTTCAGAGGACACTGAGGGGATGGAGATCCCAAAGGCAGTGCCAAGCCTAGAGGACGGGGAACTAGAATTTGGAGAGCTCGACATGAGTCTGTCAATGCGCCAACCGGTTTCATATTCCGGTTCAGGGCTAGAGCTAAAATTATTTGAAAGAGAGCCAGTTGGAGATCCATTCAAAGGTTGGGCTTGGTGGGCCAAGTGCAAGATTTTGCCAAATTGGAGAAGCCCAATGGGAGTCTTCGGGTTGAGAAAAGCATGAAGATGAGGGCCCATTGGAGACCCACTTGGGTCTAAGTCAGTTGGTCTATTTCCACTCTGCAACTGATGATGGGGAGACAAGACAGCCGCCCTAGGTAAGTCAACGCCATCATGGCCATCATTGCCACCCTGTCCTAGAGCCCCCATTTCATCATGGTGACTGGGCATTCTTTCCACGTGTCTACCTACGTGGTAGCATGAGCACCAGGTAGCGACTTGGGGGCCAACGACAGCACAGTGCCACACTCTTCCCTTCTGGCACGCGTCGGCGATTGAGAAACACGCGCCTCCATTTCAACTGGTCTTCCTTCTCCGGCAGGCAACGGATGAGAGCGACGTCTAGAATCCTCTAAACTAGCACCCTGTCCCATGACAGAGTCTTCCAACTGATATCCACAGATATCATTCATCACTGTATCACCCCCCATTAGGGTTTGGGGGTTCATGATCTGCTTTCTTGGGTGCATTTGAAGGAGCCTCCATGTTTCCAGCTCGGAGAAAGTTAACAGACTGAGATTGCTCCGACTCCGGAGGGGGTTCAGGGTTCTGAGCTTTCTGGCACAAGGGAGGACCGGCTGGAATGATAGGGCCTGGAGTGGGGATAATGCTGTCCTCGCTAGTGTCCAGATCCGAGGATCCTTCGTTAGAGTTTGGAGGAAGCTGGAAGTTGTAGACTCCGCCTTGGCCAGTCGCAACAAACAGAGTAGAATTGCGATACCTCTTAGTGTTCGGAAATGCCCTTAGCTCAGATGAAAACATATTGACAGAGGGCTCGAAAACTATGCTCGAGTGTATTCCCTGGGAAATCGCATAATTCATCCTCCTTGCTAGTTTGATCTCAGCTGCATGAATGGGAACTTTGCATGCAGCTGCCGAATGGCCAATGTTGCCACATTTGATGCAAACTTTGAAAATCCGCTAATATCTGAACTAGATCCACACCCTACCCCCACTGTCCAGCTTTAATAATTGATTCAATACATTTTTTAGTTGACAACTTGACATCATTAATTAAAATATTATGGGGAAAAATATGTCCAAGAATGACTCATTTGGTGCAGCTTGATAATTTGTCTAAAATATACCTTCATTGATTTCATTTACTTTTGAATATTCTTTTTTTTTAGTGGAAGCGCTTTCATTAATCAAATGTTGAATACATCAGGTAACCTAACATACTCAACGAACCAGACTTGGATGTACAAACCAAAGCAAAC
>JAYMTA010006545.1:0-10308 GCA_036897625.1 Pelargonium cotyledonis
ACCTACTCAATATCTTATACCTTCAACTAAAACCTTCAACCTAAAACCCATCAACCATCCTTCATAATCCAACAAAACGAGTTGATGTTTCGCCTCTTTGCCCTCGGTGCTCAACCCATATGGAAACCGTGTCTCATGTACTATTTTCTTGTCCTATTGCGTCTCGTAGTTGGTCAACTATAGGGCTTGGATCGGTGGCAGCCTCTTCAGGGGATATTGGTGAATGACTTATTATGTTGCATGCTCTTTATGACCCTTCTCTGTTCGTCCGGGCTTTATATTTCGGATGGGGTTGTGGAAATTCCGAAATGACGGAGTGTGGAATCAAGAGTGGAATGAGCTTCCAGATCTTCTTGCCATGATCACCACCATTGTCTCATATTGGACTTGGCCTTGTGAGTCTCGCCGGCAGCTGATATCAGCTCGGAGCTCGTCGGCTTGTGTGGGAAGCTCAGTGTGGCAGCCTTCGGTTGATCCTCTCATTAGGGTGAATACCGATGGGGCTGTTTTTGAAGACTCTAGACGTGTGGGTGGCGGCTGGATCGCTCGTAACAGTGTTGGCAAATGCTTAGGTGGTGGCCGTGTAAGTTGGCCAGCTATTATGAATCCAGATCATGCAGAAGCCCTTACTATAAAAGAAGCCCTAAGTTGGTTAATCTTTGTAGGTCATCGATCAGTGATTATTGAGACTGACACTTTTCAACAGTGCCTCGGGTTTGATTTTTGGTGATATTTTGGCTTTGTTGATTCATTTTGATAAGTTGTTGTTTTCGTTTGTTAGAAGATCCGAGAATAATGTGGCGCCCCCTCTCGTGGGTTCGTCCGAGTCTGTAATGGGTTCTATTGGATGGGTGGGGAAAAGCTTTCCTGTGCCTATCACGAGTCTTTTAAACTTTGATTCTAGTGCGTAGTAAAATTAGTTACATTTCCTTCAAAAAAAAAAAAAACAAGTCCGCAAAAAAAATTATTTAAATTCAACAATTAATTCATAATTATATGAGTCTTCTTTTGAATCCAATTAGGGAGAAAATATTCTTTGTATCCAACGTAGATTCAAATTTTTAACAAAAAATAAATAAATAAATAAATAGGGGATGAGAAATTATATCATCTCCTATCTCCAATTGGAGAGGAGGATGAGATCCTACTTCATACTCTATAATGTTCCTAAATATTTATATAATATGTATGTGCCTGTTCTTTTTAGGGTCAAACTAACACTGCTATGTATGAGATATATGGTACTAACCCTTAGTACAATTCCTGATATAAGATTTTACATTTGATTTTTTTTAGCTGAGCTTGCACTTGAACACTTGGTTTGTTAAACTTGAAGCCTACACATTAAAATAGAGCACATCATTGAGTGAAACTCAATTCATGTGCCTTGAATTTTGCATTTGGCATGATAATTATCATTTCTACTAAGTAAATAAATCTATTTATACATGAAAGATGCTATTTGTCTTTAATTTTGTACAAAATGTTATGATAGATCATGCAGCAAAATAAATTTCTTTGTTTTTTTGGTTTAATATTAAGTGTAAACGAACAATAACTCGACATATATGATATCACCCTCATCTTATAAATTTATGGATGGATCGTCTAATTTATAATACATATTGTACACATGACTTATTGTAATTCGTCAAATTAATTATCACACTAATTAATGTGTTATATTTAAATAATTGACACATATTTTTTATAATATTTAGGACATATAACGTTATTTATTACTGGGCAATAATATATGCAAAACGATTATTTATTGTTGACCTTACCATGATAATCATGTAATACTAATATTTTATGAGAATATTCAAAACAACTACCTAGTATGAGGTCCATTGTTCGAAACATAAAGGGGCTGTGTGGTAAAACTAAAAACAAACACCAACCAAAATGTAAACTGACTATGTCATGATTACCTCTAAACATAATCAGATAAAACTACAGATACAAGAAGGTGTTTCATAGTCAGAGATTAATTATGTGTAACCGACAAGATAATTATCCAAATAACTCTTTACTGTTTTACTGACATATCTCTCTCTGTCATCATCCACAATATCAACCCACATACAATACATAGATACAGAGAGAGAATGGTTCTTGACTCTTTGTGTTGTGTTGTGCAGTGAGCCCCATACAATTTACACCAACGTTGCTCTGTCTTTATAAATTTGCTCTTCTCAAAACCATACCCACTTCCAATTTTCAGTTTCATTTTCTCTGTTGGGAGTTTCAATCCAACTGCTCACCACCGTCTCGTCTCGTCTCCACAACAGCAGTCGCAGTCACACTCACAATCAGACTCAGAACAGTAACTGAAGAGGGATTTCATTTTTTAAGAGAACCTCATTTTGATTTCGTTGCATCATAATCTTCTAGCTCCTTCGCTACAATGTCGGCTCACAGAGACGAAGACCCTCGCATCCATGCCATCAAAACTAAGATTCGTGTCGTCCCCAATTTCCCCAAACCAGGTTCTCTTCCATGCCATTTCCATGTTTTCTCTGTCTCTCTTCTTTTTCTTTTTTTCTCTGAGAAAATAACCAAAAAATATGGAATTTTGAATCATGGGTTCTCTCTGGAGACAACCATTGATTCCCCATAAAAAAAATCACGGATTTGCGTGCTGGGTGCGAATCAAAATTGATTTTTTTTTTTTAATGTTCCTAGAAGATATAAATTTCCCTCTGTTTTATTGGGTTCCCAATTGATTATTTTTTTGGCTTATTGATGCGGGCTTCGCAATGGCAGGTATTATGTTTCAAGACATCACTACTCTGTTGCTCGATCCGGTGGCTTTTAAGGACACCATCGATTTGTTCGTCGAGCGATACAAAGACAAGAACATTTCTGTTGTTGCAGGTATAATAAACGAAGAGGAAAAATGAGTACTCCATAAAAATACCAACTTTTTTCTGGGTTCCTTTTTGGCGTGTTAAAATATTTCATTATTGGGCTGTTTCTCACTTGCTTTTTATCAAAGTAGGTCTGGGGAGGGAGGAGATACAGAAAATTGCTGTATTGCATCAAAATTTGATGGCTTTTTTGAGGGACTTTATGGAATGGAAGTCACTGTGGGTGTGGATTTTGTTTATGTGGGAGTCTGATTTTTTGTTTGACTTTGAAGCTTTGTTAGTGCTAGTGGGTTGTGCCATTGATTGCTCTCCCTGAAGCTTATTCAGCGGCTCACAATTGCCGTGTGTGTGTGTGCCTGGGGGCATGTGCTCGCATCTGATTTGCTTGATGGTGGTTGGTGATGGATGCCCACCCCTCCTTCATTTTGTATTGTGGTCCCTCATTCTTTATGCTACCAATACATAATTTGTGCTTGTTTTTGGCTCCATTCTTGTCTGGTTTTTTCATATTTACTGTTGTTGTTGTTGGCTGCTTCATCATGATTGAGCTTCTTCATTTCATTCTCTCTATATTTTATTTCCTATTACCACTTATTGTTCTTTGTTTTGGAATGTTGTTTATGTTTGAGTGGCATTTGATGGATTGGGTTTCAGATGATGTGTTCTTGAGTTGTTTGTGATGGTTTTATATTCATTTGCTCAAAGAGGTCATAGGTAAGTCTTGAGCATATTCTTTACTTTCTGTTTCTTGTGTATGGTTATAATAACATGTGAGGATTGCAATTTGGACTCATTTATATATATCAGATGGAGAATACATCAAATGAAAAGAATAGAATTTTGGTTAGAAAATTAATGAGTCTGTCATGGTTTAAATCAGTTGTGTAGCCTAGTTACGTATGTGTCATTCATCTCCAAACGTAATGTTGTTAGTGGCACAACCCTCGTGGGAAATAAATAAAAATTATACATATAATGTCTTCTCACCTCTCCATTTTTTTGTAGGGGCCTTGATTTATTTTCTCATGACATCTGTTGTACTTGTGCAAATGATTTGGACCTATGTTTTTAATATGCATTGTTTTGTCCTAATGTGGGTGCATTAGAAACTGGCTTTTTGTGTACTTATGTAGACACTTGCTGTCTTCTTGTGTTTATGAGAACCTTTATTTGTATTTTGAATCTGCCCTCATCAAGCGAGTATAACATGGACAACTTGCAGCGCTTTCCTTTAAGAGATAAGGGTTATTATGTTGTTTTCTGATGTCATTTTAGTAGATGTTATCAAATTGATTAGCTGCATGTGCTCAAGGGATTTGATTTCAACTACACAGTACCCTTCACTTAGAGCCAGAGCCAAATTCGAATCTTGGCCCTTATAAATCATCTTTGAAGTAAAATAGTGAGGTCAATAGCATAATTGTCCATCTATCATAATGTCTTTTTGTTCAAAGTCTTTATCATTACCTCACTTCCTAATTGAATATACTATGCTATGTTACCTTTCTCTTTTTCATGTATTCCTGCTCATTGTTTGCAGAAAAAATTATAACGACTTTATTTTGGCTACTTCAATATTCGTTATTTTTATTTCATGTTTAGCCAAGGATTTAATTTTGCATGCATAGTATTTCATCTAGAAACATGAAAAGCAAAAAAAAAAAAAAATATCATTGCATGCGTGACTAGGTTATTGAGATCCTTATCACCATGCTACCACACTTGTTCACTATGCTTAGGAGTTAGGAGATGGTAGGTTATCTATTAGTAGTTGTCATTGGTAAGATGACTATAGCTACTTAAGCATTGGATCCTAGTTCCTTCTTTGGACATTTTGCATTGATATTTTTCAGTGATGGGTTGATCATGAAAGCCTCGCCCATTTATATTGTTTTCTTCTTCTTCTTCTTCTTCTTCTTGAGCAAACACCTTAAGTCAATTGCTCCAATGATAGTTGGTTGTTTTCTTCTTTTATGATTTCACTACTTTGCATTGTCTACGCATTCATATGTGCAAATTTCATGGTTTTCTTTCTATCACATTTTACTGCTGTTGCTGTAAATGTCTCAAGATTCATGATTAATGTGTCGCCGAACCCAAAGTGTTGCCTTAAGATAATAGTGATTGGTGCAAATGATCAGGAGTCACGTTGAAGGCATCATCAGTTGCTTTCACAAATTCCTGGCCATGGTCATTCTGTCTTTTGGTATTAGTTTTCCTAGTTGAAAAGAATGGAGAGACAAAATGATTTTTTTTTATATTTTGTGGAATGTATCTAATCTTTGCACGGGTTAATCCCACAGTTTGTTCTGAAAGATGAGGTTAACCTTTGTGTTTGATCCAGGAATAGAGGCCCGGGGTTTTATATTTGGTCCACCAATTGCGTTAGCGATAGGCGCAAAGTTTGTTCCATTAAGAAAACCACGGAAGTTACCTGGTATTTTCCATGCTTCACAATAAATATAGTTGTTTCTTGTGCCTCAATATTTTTAATGGCCTCATTATTGCTATGTTGCGCCAAAAAGTGCATGAATTTACCCTTGAAATTGTATTCTGCTCTCTTGTGAATTGTGATTCAAATGCAAAGTGCCCTCTAAATTGTTAATTGCAAATTTCTTCTATTTGAAGAGATAAAACTTATTTATTTACTCCATCCGTCCCAAAATGAGTGTCTTGTTCGTCTAAATTTTTTGTCCCAAAATGAGTGTCTTGTTTCTATTTTTAGGTTATTATGTTATTGTTTTTTCCATATTACCCTTATCACTTATGCACATGGGTAAATTTGCACATGGGGTGTTGGTGGAAAAGTGATGGTTATATTAGAAACACGTTAAATTATCTTGTTATTCTTAATTTTTGCAAAAAATGGAAACAAGACACTCATTTTGGAACGGAGGGAGTATTTTTTATTTTGAGCTACTGTATCACTGATTAGCCAATTAGTTTGCATGCTCTCTTCAATATAACCATGAATATGTGCATCGGGAATGGTGTTTTTCTTACATCTAATCATGTGAATAATCACCCTTAGCACAAATAAGGCTGATACACATATTATTACGAGTAAAATGATAAGTTAACTGATATATGTATTATATCAGTTGATTCCAAAACTATGTAGTTTTGTAGAATTATATAAGTGACTTCACAAGTTCACATAGTTGAATTAAAACAATACAATAAAATAGAACAAAAACCCTAAAACATTTTCCTTTTTTCCTCATTATGCTCTCCCCTTATCCAACGGTGGCTGTTACTACCGGCAATACTCTGAACGAACCAAAGACTAATCATATGTCAAAGAGATGCATGTTATCTAAATGATGAGGGAGAGAGAGAGAGATTAGTAACTTACTCAAAACTACACCTGTTAAGGTTAACTAATACAACACTTGTATCAATTCACTGACACTCATTATACTCTATTATATTTCTCTGCGTATTGTTTAGTAGTTCAATTTTGAACTTCTCTCTTTTTTTGAAGATGGTTTCGGTAACAAACATGTATAATTCATATTTTTCTAAAAAACTATTGGCATTATGCAGGTAAAGTTATTTCGGAAGAGTATGTTTTGGAATATGGAAGGGATTGTCTTGAGATGCATGTTGGAGCGGTTGAAACTGGTGAACGTGCCCTGGTTGTTGATGATTTAATTGCCACCGGTGGCACTCTCGGTGCAGCTATGAGCTTACTGGGTAACTTATTTGAGAAGTTTTGATGCAATTCATTTGTACAAACTTGGGTGTTTTGTTTGATATAAAAGCTGATAATATGTACCATGTCAACGGTCAACCATATTGACATTTCCATGGCATGAGGTCCGATGCTGAGTTGACAAGATATACATAATAATAGCAACCAATCGAGGGTTGCTTATTCAAATACTCTCATTTATGGAGAGCCCCCATTAATTATATTCACATTGAACCTATGATGAAGTCCATGCTCTTTGTACTTTTAATGATGTTTCTTGGTGGTGATATAACTCATATCTTTTGTTCTTCAGAACGCGTTGGAGCAGAAGTTGTTGAGTGCGCATGCCTAATCGAATTACCAGATTTGAAGGTACATATGCTTTAGTATTTGTTATCTAAGTATCAAAAGTATACCTATAATCTTTATTTGCTCCCAATAGTGCCTTTAGACAGAATTTTTTTGGCTGCAAATTGCAATGGTATTGTGTCTTATTGGTAACAGAGTATTATTATACATTTAATACTCTCTCACCTCAAAATGAGTGTGTACCTTATCTTAAACATTTATCCCAAAATAAAGTGTCAACTTTCATATTTTGGTTAGTTGGTTTGACAAAGACATACCGCAAAAAGTTGGTGTTGAATGTTTCAAGGATTCCATATGATGCAGGCATCACAACCAAGAATTAATGTGAAGTGATGTAATTTTGGTTGCAGGGTCGCGTAAACTTGAATGGTAAGCCATTATACGTACTTGTGGAGTCGCACTAGTGAACTTGGAAGTGAAAGTTGAAAACTAGTATGCTCTTGAAATTGGATTGTACATCATTGGGTTGTTGAGGAAGGAGGTAAATGATGATGGCTTCTACTTGTGTCCTGCGGAGGTGTTTTCAGATCTTCAGTTTCACCTACTTGCGTAGCAGCTTTGTACTTAATTTCTCATCATTTCGGAAAAGAGAATGTTTGGCGGATTCCTATTTTTCTCTTATAATCAAAAATCTTATTGCCCGTCATTGGGTTCAAGTGCACAAGAATCAATTGATTTTTAGCCAGTAACCGCAGTGTACATTACTTTTTTGGATGCAAAATCACAAATGTTACTGTGCAACAACAAATCTATATATTCAAATTTTCAGGCATATTGCTAGCAATCTGCAACCAGCCAACCACACGATTCAAGAAAACAATTTGAGCATAAATGTTTAGAAAATTTAGCCTGAAATCTCGACGCCCCCCTGACCTCCTGCTTCTTTTCCTCTTCCTTAGGGACGGTGACAGTGAGCACTACATTTGGCGGCTACGAAACTTGCCGCCACTTTGGCTACCGATTTTGAAGGCTCTAACGCTTCTTTAGATTGCTAAAAATTATAGAGAATCCAATAACATATGGAGGAAGACATCTTCCATGTTTGACCGGACGTGCAGGCAGCTTAATTCAAACGAGCTCAAAATTTTATTGTTTAGACCACTCCAACCTATTACAGTTGGAGCTATGCGAAGGCGCTCCCATTCCTCTAATGTCGCAGCCTTAAAAGGCTTTGTCGTGACATCCAAATGAATTTAAAAAAATTCATGTTTCTCAAAAAAAGTTTATTCTAAAGCCCCAAAGTAGCTCTTATTGTTCATTCTATTCTGTCATTGCCTCAAAAGACGATGTCGTGCCTCACCTCCAATCAAAACCACAAAAGGAGCTCATGTCCCAAAAGGATCACTCATTGCTCCGAGAGGTCATGCCACGACATTACTACTTGGTTAAGAGAAATTTGTTTGCTCTCCGCCCATCAATCATCTGATGCATTCTTCGTCTGAGCCCCTTTCATGAGAGAAAACAAGACCATCATCGATGCCCCCTAAGAGCTTTAAAAGGAGTTCTTCCACCCCGAGAAAGAACTCCCATATGCAGCCTAAACATGGGAGATCCACGATCTTAAGGGGAACTCATCACCTCTCCTAAGATAAAAAAGCTCAACACAAGATCAAAAAATTCACAAGACTTTGAGCTTATAACATTTCTTAAATAAAAAAGGTCACAACACAAAAGCAAACAACAATACAATTTAACGTGTGAAATTTTAACAGAGAATCATGAGTTTTATACTGTAATGGCGGTAGAAGTTGTAACCAAGTTGGACAACTTATCATCCTAAGTCGTAATACAGGCAAATATTGGCGACAAGTAACAATCTCTCTCATTCCACCAACTCATACGTACATAGCATATGAATATTGTGTAGTGTAGGTCTACTACAGCAGCAACTTGAACAAAGTGGTTAATGAACAGACTAAATCCAGATCGTTGTACCAGTCCATTATAGAACTAAATCCAGATCGTTGTACCAGTCCATTATAGAATTCTATATATATATATATATGAGAGGTCAGTAGTTCAGCAATAGAAAGAGGAATTGAACACATCACATTATCACATCAAACAAAGACCTACACCTTGTAACCATTTGTAAGTACTTCATTTAATTTTTCTTCTATCAACCCAACCCAATAAATAAACTAGTTTCAACCTTTTTTCTTCTTTACTTTGCCACAAAATTAAGTTGAAAAAATTATGTAACAACGTACTTTGCGTCCGGAAAGGGTAAATATTTTTTAGATTTTTCACAAGTTTGCAACAAATTTTGAGTAAATTTTATGGTTTTATTACAAACATTTTTGTGTTCTTCGACTTTTTACATATTCTAAAGAATCAAGTGTCCAACAAAGAATTAATGTTTTCATGAGCAAACTAACTAATTTTCAATCAACCACCGTAACATTCATCTTATACATGCAATCTAAAAGAAGCAAATATTCAACCAGGAATGTTACATTATTCAAGTGCATTTGTTTTTATTTTTTTTAAAATAAATAAATAAATCAAGTGTATCAAATTGACGGATCGAAAACTACTTAAATATATCATCTCAAATATTTTGTGTTTAATTATTGTAGCAAGCTGTTGGTCATATCTTGTGTGCCTTTTATTTTCTAAATAAAAAAATTAATATGAATATGATTAAATGATGAGAAAGACAATATTATTATATGCAAGACCGACATCTCTTAATTTCTTCGTTTTAACGCAATGGTGTATGATTCAACATTAGTTATATATGATTTGGCTTAAAAAAACATTAATTATGATTATGATTAAATTTCTTTCATTTCATTGGTACTCACTACTCAAATAAATAAATAAACAGCAAAAAAATACAGCACATTGAAGGGTTTGAATTTTCTCGCCTACCAAACAAGAGACCAAGACTCAGCAATTACGCCACAATCTACGAGGCCTTGTGATGTTTACAGGTTCTTCATCAAAGGTCATACTGAATAATAGCACAATTATTAAAAATCAATTGCCGTTCTCTGACAAATAAATTTTATTTAAAAGCCTAAAGTAAACGTACAGAAATTTAATCATGTAGTCTAATTATAAGAAATGGCCAGTTACTGAAACCATTTATCAACTCAATTTATCACTAGAACTTAATTAATGTTAAAACATTGTTTCGGTAAATTCATGTGAAAAATTCAAGCCCAATAAATACAAAACCATAATATATATAGAAAACTTAGCAATTAGTAATTGTTTTTTCTTTCTTCCTTTTTACAACTTGTAGATGATCAGAAAGCAAGGCAACACCGCACGAGAATCAAACACTAGTAACTCCCCGTTAACCCCACTCACCGAGTCACACCCGACTCGGCCATCCCACGAGTCGAAACCGAGTTTGCTGGACCC
>JAYMTA010006546.1:0-10307 GCA_036897625.1 Pelargonium cotyledonis
GTGAGAGATCGGTTGTGGCGTGGGAGGCGAGCTTGGGTCACCGGCGTCGTCTCCGTACTCGCCGGCGTGAGAGGAGATGAACCAGCTCCGGTCGTCGTCAGTGAGCTCCGTCGAGCTCCGTCCGTGGCCATCGGCATGAGAGTAGATGAACCAGATCTGGTCCAGATTTGGTTTAGATATTTTTTTTTTTAATTTAAATCTTTGTATCATGTTAATTTGTTTTGATTTGCGAGTATATAACAATTTTAACTTGACATTTAATGAATCAAAACAAGTAATATATGATAAATTTTTTAATTTTTCGGCGGTTTAAATTTTTCGGCGATTGTTTGAAGTTTTCGGTGAATATTTAAAGTTTTTCGACGATAATTTGAATTATCTGGCGATTGTTTGAATTATCTGGCGAGGGTGTAATTAAATAATAAAAAAAAAGACAAATATATCATTTTAAAAATTTTGTAATTGCACATATAAGAGAGAGTGTTTTTCTATCAAATTTTATTGACGAAAACTTCAATGAATAGTTTAAAATAATTAAAAGTTATAAAAAATAATTTAAAATAATAATTTACAAAAAGAAAGTTAGTCCGGAGTAATCATCTTAAATTCTCCTTTTTATTTTTATGTAATTTCACATTTTAAGCATGAAAAGCATCGGTGACTTTAATGATATACGATTTTGTACGGTGGTAAAATAAAGAAGTTGGCTGGCACAAAATATAAATAAAATAAAAAAGCTGGTAGCCTGGAATATTTAGCAAAAGCTTGTTGTTTGATCAAATGTAGAAGAACTATTTTATAATGCATTTTTTCTTATTTCCCAAAGGAAAATAGTGCGCACCTTTCTTTGATTATTGAAGCTGATAAATGAATAAAAAATATTGGTGGTGCCAAGCCAACGATTCGTCCTCAACCACTGGCAGATGTAGTCAAAGAAATCTAGGCACCGACTATTTTTTAAGTTAAAAAAAATGGTCTCAACCGAGCTGGAATGGATTGGAATTGTATGGTCATACACGAATAAACCAAAAACAATGACCCAACTACTCTCTTACAATAACGCCAATACAAGTTTATGTCCACAAAACATACCCACTCCTTGATATTACATGTTTGGGTTGGGGATGGGAGAGCAACATTATATTACAGTTGTACGTCACGGGTAAAAGAATTGGACATCACCGGTAAAAGAACCGGCCCCGTGCAACATCCTAGACTCACACATCTAGTGAGAGGGACCAGCCTTTTCCATGGAATCAAACAATGTAAAACACATATTAAGATGTATACATGCACGTACCATTCAGGCACACATTCGATTCACAAGTATAGAAACATACCGCATGACATACCACCCTTAAGACGTTTAGAGGAGACCCATTTGTTAATCACAATCTCTAGTGTAAACCCACTCCACTTCTTTTAGATTTGTTATAGATTGGAATAAAGGACATGCATATGATATAAAGATGATTCCATGAGGGTTTTTTTCGCTCAAAAAGTATGATTCCACGACTGACTATGGGATCCTTGACCATTTTCCATCCACTACTCGTGTCGTGTCTGGACCCCATGGCTTTTCTTGCATCCCTTGTGCTAATCTTAGCTCATCTATACTATACACAAGTACATGCATTTTACGTTTTATAGGAGTTTTCAAGGTCTTACGTTGGCAATAGCAGTATCCATTTGCAAATAATGAATACTCATCAAGGTTCAAATACGAATTCTCATGAGGAACAGAAGCAAATCAAAGGATATGAACAAAAAATATACGCAACTGGTGGCAGATGCTTTCCTAATTGGCTTTCTCCATTGACTTTATCTCTGGAACACTGCAAGGCTTTGATTACAAAAAAAAGATAACAAAAAATAAAAGAAACACCATTCTTGCTTATGTCGCATCCTAGTTCAGCCCATTACTACAACATCTACCCCGAGAGAACTGGAATATATCACTTTTTTCCTTGAGCAATTACATGTATGTGTGCAGAGCTTTTCCCGACATCCTGGTTAAGGTTATAATATCTTAGTTAGTGCAAAATTTTGTTTTAACTCTAATGAATGGTAGATGGTTCAACAGACCTGACTGAGAGTTAGCTTGGCAGTGAAATGAAACACTAATGGAATTTCAGTTTCTAATTATCCCGAAAACACGACAGACATAACTCAGTTGTTTCGTAAATAAATGATACTACCTTAAGTTAGTTATTGTTTTATATTTCCTCTTGTATTGGATTTGTTATAACAAACTTGAGAAATACTAACTATTTTTATTTTTTATTTTTTTTATTTTAAAAAACTAACTAGTTGAGCTACACAATAGGGGGTAGCTCTCCTTTTTAAACCCCCCCCCCCCCCACCCGACGCAATGAGATTTGAACCCACGACCTCCCACATGGAGATGTGTGTTCTTAACCATTGCGCCATCCCTTAGGGGACGAGAAATACTAACTTACTATAGGAATATATATTATTAGTAATTCATGCATAACTAACTACCTTACAATGAAAGATGACACTCATTTTGAGACAAAAATGCATAACAAACTAGACAACTCATTTTGGGACAATAACCTAAATATCATGTCATCAATTTTAATTTCACTCTAATTGGCAAGTGGAAAATGGAAACAGGCTTGGAGGACAGAAAAATACATAGTAATAAAGAAAGATAAATCAGCTTACCGTTAGATACAAGCTTCAAAAATCAAATTCTTCAGTTACCTGCGATATGAATCCAATGATGTAACCAGCAAAACAGATAGCTCCCCAGGCTTCAAGATCAGTGAGTTTTGGCTATTCATCTGAATAATGTGATGAATGCAATGAAAAGTAGCAAACTAGACAAGGACGTGAAATTCAGTAAAGGATAAAAATATGTAGTATGGAATTATCTTTATCCAGTAATGTTAGGGGAATGAATTTTGCAATTGGTCCTGGATCTTCTAATCCGACATGTCGTCAACTGACTCACCAAACATGTAATTGATACTCATTCTAGTATTTCTAGACTATCCAGATCCCATTTCTGAAGAAAAATCTAGTGTACAAAGATTTTAATAAATTTACTGCGTCTTACTATAATCATTTGAATCTCTAATTCCACCAAAGTTAAAGAAAAATAAAAAATGTTTTAACCACGTCAAAGCAACTGGAACTAAAAGCTTAAGATCACACACGCCCCATCTGCTTAAAAACTTCAAAGCTATTGGAGAACTAAAAAACTTTTGTAGCCTCAAGTATATGTCAACTGTCAACATGTGCAACTGCGAAGTGCTTTTGAAGATTAGCAATTCAGGGGAACAAAGGAAAAAAGAGAAATGGAGAAACAAATAGTCAAACACAGAACACTAAAACAGATATTAAAACTCGATCACCTTTGTTCAAAAGTATATCCTTTGTCATTTATATGCATTATCCCAGACTTTAGTATACACTTCCACTTGCTCTTAACCCTAGTGACCTGTAGATGCAAAAACCACTTATTCCAATCAAATAAAATGAAAGGGCAGCTATATCTGAAATATAAAACTTCAATTTAGCAATAGTCACTATAAATTATCACATTATTATCTCAACATAAACCTTAAAGTCAATGATGAATGAAGCCCCTACAATATTCCTTTATTGGTACCCAGTAAAATCTTAGAATTATTTATTGTTTAGCAGTAGTTCTATTAATATCAGCCATGTGGTTCTACCCTTTCAAATTGGGTCAGTACCAGATCAGGTATACTAAACTCATCTGCTTAAGACAATCTAATTGGTCATCATCATCAAAACAGAATAAAATTGAAATCTAGATGGCCTTTTGAGTACATATGGATAAACACTTCTTTTTAGAGAGCACTTGAATATGGAACACCACAGAAGCAAAATACTAGCACACAAGTCTTGAAAAGAACAGCACACAGAAGAGCAAGAGACAGCTAGATTGACTTAGTCTGGAAGCACTGTTATGCTTTAGATAAAAGCCCTCTCCGCTGTTAACTTCAACCACATAGGTCCCTTATCATTTATTGTTTCAAAGAAAATCAAGACTAAAAACAAGAAAACTTTCCTAAGTAAACACACTCTTCATGGTTGAGAAGTGAACAGTGGTGTTGCTCTTAATGCCCCGACTTTAATACCAACTGTTGAGGAGATATATGCAATAGAGTGGCAAGTACATCCCTAATTTACAGTAGGTATTTATATTTAGCTCGACTTTAAATTGTTTGTAATCTTTGTGTTCACACTGCGTATTTACTCTTTCCTGCTCGGCTACTTTATAAATAGAGCTTTTGTGGCTTGGTTTATTCAAGCAATTCAATTAATTTCTCTCATATTTTTGTGTGCTAACAAGGTATAAAAGCCAATTTGAGGTCTTTATGAACTTTCCTCAGATTGGAAGTGTTGTCAGCGTGACAATGATTTGGGGTCAAAAATTTCATTTCAGTTGAGAAAAATCTAGATCAAATTGTGTCTTTTCAGTTGATACTAGTCATCAGTATGGTACTATGGTTTGGGGTCAGTTCAATCGGGACCATCTGTTTCTTGGAGTCCGATCAAAAAGCTCCAATCAGTCATCCCGCGTGATTCCATCGAATTCATCCTAGTCACGATTTTGACTTCTATTACATGTATCTTCCGTTGAATTTGTGTTGCTACACGACTGCTATAATTTGGCTTTTCTCGGTCTTGTTCTCTAATTTCAAAGTTACCACCTTGAATTCGAGAGTAATTTTATAATCTATTAGAATCCTCTTGAACTGTTAATCAGACAAGATATCTTATTTAAAATAAGTAGTCATATTTAGCTTAATTAGCTTAATTCTGAGTTGGACACTTTGATGTAGCCTTTGTATCTCGGTTTGTTGAGGCAATTCAATATAAAACTTTTCTCATAACAGTGTTAGAATCATGCCATTAAATGAGGGTACTTGAAAAGATAAGACTTCAACTAGATACACTTGAATGAGTATATAGCAGACCTTTTGATGAAGAGAGCACTTCAAGAAAATGTCTGCAGATCCATTCGAGGAATATTCCCGTGTGAATTTGGAAGATGTGAAGGTTGCTCCTCCCGTTTCCGTTTGTTAGAGAACCAAGGGTAAAAACCCTGAAGAACAATATGTTTATGCCTAGAAGAAAAAATATGGTAACTTAAATAAAAGCAAAAGTTGTTTCACTATTTCGCATTCAAGAGATTAAAAAATAAAAAGTATATTTGAAAGAGTTTCGTACTATTCTTTGCCATAAACAACTAAACCCAGCATTAAAGATATGAAGATAATTTGATGTTGACCAGAAGGAACTGGAAACATATTTCCATCAAATCAACATGAAGACAAACTAGGAGTTCTTTTCCAATTTCATTGCTGAAAATAAAATGTTATCAGAAAAAATTCACAGAAGATATTGCATTAATTTAATTTACAAAGTTGGTGGCAAATTAATGGAGGTTAATTACGTAAACAAAATACTCTGGTTTCTGACAGTACAAACAGATTGAAAATCATTAAACATAAGCACTTATTTGAAACATATACTCCTAATTGCATGAATTGGGTGGTAACATATTTTTTGATAAATAGATGAAACTCAAGAAAATAAATAACCACACCAAATCCTACCAATCTCATAATGGCACATTCATATGGAGTGAATAGATATTTGGGGAAATTGCAGCAACAAAAAAAAATCATTGTGCTTAGCATTGTTTGCACATAACCAACCAAGCTTTTCCATCCGGGATAGAATAATGCTGGACCACCTTATAAGGATTCCTATGCTATATAGGACTTCAATTGAGTTATATTAAAATATTTATAACCACTAAGGGTGCCGCAGTTGGTTAATCCAACTGAGTGAGTGGGAGGAGGTCTCAGGATCAATTCCCACTCAACACATCCTTGGTGGTGGTGATGTAAGAGACCACTTTGGTGCGGTAAGGTGCCAAAAACTCTAGGTTAGGGTTAAGAGAAATAGTCTCTTTCTTGAACACTATTGGTTACTTGTATATATACACCTTTAGGCCGACACTTATCAAAAAAAAATTAAAATATTTATAACTTGTACCCTAATAGTTTGAGAGAGAGAGAGAGAGTGAGTCAAGTGGTCAAATCACTAGCGGAGACTGCAGTGTATAAAACCAATGACAAAATGATCATTTACTTTTAATGGCTGCTCTGTTTTGGATATTCTTCCCCCTTCTGGTGTCTCCCCATATGCTGAAAAAAGAAAATTGACACAGTAAAGAGGAAATACTAAGAACAATCTGCACATGTACAAGTTGAAAGGAATTACTTTGCACTAATCCACAACTTACCAACATTGGCATCAACATCAAGAGGCTTTTGTTTCATCCACGAACGTGGTGGTTGCTGCAAGCAAAAAAAAAAAAGAGTAATGCAGTGACATGCAACACCACAAATGTAATTGTCCCATATTTCTTATACGCACCACATGATCTAAGAAGTATCTATCCTTTCCTTGTTTAGGCAAAAGATTTAAGAAGGGAAGGGGCAGACCCACATGGTCAGATGGTCTAATAGGGTCAATTGAACTCAGTTTCTTTATAAACAAATAAAAATAAAAATAAAAACTAATTTTTGTAGTTGTAATTTTTTTCAGTAAAAACTATTACCATTAATTAACCCCTATTTTATCAGTACAAATTTTTGACCCCATATTTATAATTTTTGGGCCCGCCACCAAAGTTGAGTACACTAACGTGTTACAAGATTTAGTTGAACAATTCCATCACATAATAAGTGTTTTGTTTCACTAGCACTTTTATCCCAAAATAAGTGTGTTTTCTTTTTAGAAATTTAATTATGCATATATTACCAATAATGTCCCTATAATAAGTTAGTGGATATCCCCTTAAGTTTGTTACAACACATCTGCGTGGGGATAGTAGAGAAAATATACATCAACTTCTTATCTTTTCTCAAAATAGAAAGCAGAACACTTATTTTGGGACGGAATGAGTATTTATTTTGGTGATATCACTGAACGTCATACATAATGTCAATATATACCATGCAACGAGCTGGCGCTCTAGTTTTGCTATTTGCATCATCATCAACTTCTGTTCGATTCTCATCCTTTATAGCTGGTTGCTGATATTGTATGGGTTCTACTGGAAAATGAGTTGGTGCAGGCATATCCATAGGTGTCTACAAATAAAACAGGTTAAACAACCCACAAAATGGTGCCAAATGAAGCTAAACCATCCAAGGAACTAAATAACAAATCAGAGCAACAAGAGAAAACTATCGTTTGCAGTTTCTAGTTTCCAAATATTAATGTGTACAAAGGAGCTCAAATAACCAAACAGCAGATACTTGCCAGCTACCCTAGGCATGGGGACGTAGGCCACACACACAAAAAATATATATAGAGAGAGAGAGAGAATGAGGATAAGGAGAAGGGTTATGGTAACATGCAACAAACCCTTTCCTAGCATGATAATATTGCTATTATAAACAGATAACCAAAACCGCTGTAGAGATCATACATAACAAGTTCATAGTTCCACTAGGTTCAAATATTTTAAAACCTAGATAACCAGAATTTGAAATAAGGGTTACTTTCCATGGCAACAACTCACAATGATCGATCTCTGAAATTTCCTGTTAAAACTGTCTGGCATCACTTGCTTTAAAGGAATAGAGACTAATTTCTTATATATGAGTATCAGCATTCCAGAGATGCAAACCATCTGATTACCTATAATTCCTTATGGAGAATGTACAGGTATTTAAGCAACAATACGAATTAAGATAATGTATTCAACTGAGGCTTTAGACAGACAAACATGAAAATAAAATCCCTACCTAAAATATCAAATTGACACCCTTGAATAGGTGTTAACCCATTCACTTAACTGAAGTAGCAAAAGTCACCTGCTTTAAACTGGAAGAACCCGAACTCCAACCTAGTTCAAATGACATGATATAATTGCTATTTAATGATCTTCCAGACTCATTTTTTCCCCCAATGATCTCCTATTTAAAATCTAACAGAATATAATCTCAACAATTGCTATATTTAGATAATGGCAATGCCAACTAACCTATTGTAGCACAGTTGCACATGGCATTTGCCTACATGCTAAATCAACAAAAAGATGGACAAAGATTTTATGAGAGGGGTATTGCAGGATATTTTGCATGATAATTTGCTTATCAATTTCGTGTATTTGATCTTCTCTGTTTCGTTTGAAAGTAAGAATAGAATCACTACACCCATGAAAGAACTAAATAATGAATTAGGAACCAAGACCGCGACATATATATGCATGCACTATTTTGTCTAGTTAAATTGAACGAGGAAGAGAAGAGCCTAAACAGAAGATGCGATGCAATTCAATTATGCCTACCAGTGGAAAAAGCATCTCTAAAGTCGGAGTCTGGTATTCCTCCATCCCTTCATAAGGTACATTGAGATCATTTACAGGGGCAGGAACACGTCCAGGAGAAGAGCTTACTTTGATAGGACCTTAGCTCCAGATTGCATTATTTTCAACTCCCACAGCTGGTACGTAAGATCCCACAATGCAAAATCACAAAAAGACATATAGATAAGCACTTCGTATGGAGCAATAATTGCACAACTGGAAACTAGATTAAAAACATTCATTCAAGACCAATAGCATATCCACATTACCTAGTGTAGCAGCACATTCTTTTATTTCAAATTAGAAGCAAATATTAGGCAAGTCAAATTTTATCAGCATTAATATATCATAATATGCAGCTTTCACTTTGAAACAATAATGTAAAGAGAAAACAAAGATGCTTGCTAGACTTAAGTTCTCTAATCCAATTTGTGGATCTAAAAATAGGAAGATTACAAGACTGGAAGGCATCCATAGTTAATGTATTATGCAACAACATGCAAAAGACTTGTGATCTAGTGAACAATATCCAAATCATCACATACTTGCTGCAATTGCGTTTTCAATCCTGTGCTATTCATTAGTGGATGATACATTTAGGTTATGAAAGAATAGTTAGCTAGATTCATCAACTTACCTCAAAGAATTTCGTCCCCAAAACGAAAACAGCATAAGAGCGGGAACGACATTTATTTGTTCTACACAATTTACGGTTGGTTTTCGAGATTGATTCAGTGAACACAAAAAATCAGAAGATATGAAGAGAAGAGTACCGATTGAAGGAGGGTGAGGGCGGAGTCGTCGCCGGCCGAATCGACGAAAGATTGGCGCATTACCTCACCAGCGGCAACGATGGCAACAATAACTTCAAACAGAGGCGCTTACCTCACCAGCGGGGTGGTGAGTGCAGAGAGAAGAGCAGGTCCATGGATGTGTGCAAACAAGGTTGGAGGGGTAGTCCAAGCGGAAGGAGATGTCGGAGAAGGAAGGAACGGCGAAGAGAGATTCGAGAGAGAAAAAGAAGAGAGGCTGAAGTGAGGGAACCCTAATTTGGACAGCTGGTTAGGGAAATTTTAGCATCTCCAATTTGGGTCTCAACTTTCCCAAAAACATGGTCCAAAACGCTGTAATTTTGAATAATTGTAGAGGGAAATTTTAGCATCTCAAACTTTAGGAGGGAAATTTTAGAATCTCAAATTTCAGGAAGGAAAATTTGGGGTCTAAAATTTGAATGGGGATTATATTAAAAAAATGAATAAATTTTAGTTTACGATTTAAACATTTGGAAATTGAATTGTAAATTGAATGCTTTGGGTTTTGAATTGGAAAATGTTCATTAGAACAAAAAGCGTAGAAAATTTGATTTTATCGATGTGGTAAAAAATCGGTGTCATTTCGAGGTCGTTTAGACCCTCGATTGATAGAAAAACGACGTGGAACGTCGGTTTAGTTTGGGCTAGATTTGGACCGATTCACGTTCGATGGACTTGAAATTTCTCACGTGTGATCTAATTGTTGTTGCACACATATCCAACGAATCGGAATAGATCAATTTTGAGCAGAAGTATCGGGTACGTAATGTGCACTACTAAAAATAAAAAAATTGACAATTTTTTTTAACTATTAGTAAGTTGGGTGTAGAGATAACAAGTGTTTTGGGCTGAGATTTGGAAAATAACTATCAGAAAAAAAGTTGTAGAAAATTTAATTTTATGGGTGTATGTGAAAAATGGGATCAATCCGAGGTCGTTTGGCACCTCAATTTGTATGAAAACAATGTAGACCGTCAGTTTAAATCGGTCTTGATTTGGACCGATTTAGATCGGATGAAGTCGAAACTTAAGATGTATGATCTATTTGTTGTTTCAGACGTATCTAATGGTTTGGAATTGAACAAATATGAGTCCAAGTATGAGCT
>JAYMTA010006547.1:0-10307 GCA_036897625.1 Pelargonium cotyledonis
GGGGAGCACGGTCTAGCTGGGATGGATAGCTGTAAGTGAGCTGTTCCAATTCATGTCTGCCTGTCGTGGAGAGCCGTGACTAGTCCTCGGCAAGTTTTCGTTGTCGGGGGAGTTGTGTGAATCATAATTCATTTTCCGCCCAAATAAAGGATGCCTGATATCCGTCTACTAGCGAGGACATAATCAACGTGCATCTCGCGTCACCACTTTAATGAACTGGAAAGCAACTCCCTAGGGGATAGATCCTCGCTTACTGTATAAGTATCTGGGAGTTTTGGTTACTGAGTGGTCATGATAGTATTGGTGTGGTCTTGCCGGAGGCTTTTCTTGGATCTGGATGGCATGTCCGTAGTGCCACGTGTCCACCCCTGATTGGCCACTGGTACTTGAGAATTTTTGGGCAAAAACAGCTTCTGAAAGACATCTAGGAAAACCGAGCCCAAGGTTGGAACACATGTCCGTACAAACCATTCACCATGACCTGTACATACGTCTGTACAAACATTAGCCTCCATGGTCGTTTTACTTCCCTTAAAGCACCATGGCCCTCCCTTGGCCCTTCAAAACTTTTCCTAAGCCATCCTAAATTCCTCGAAGGACTTCCCAAAGGTCCCCCCGAGCATCCAGGAGTCCAAGACTAGGAGGTCCAAAGCTGCATTTGTACCAGCACAAGGGCAAGACCCGTAAGGACGACGTGTCCATACAAGCACCCTCTCCTCCTCCATCTAAAAACTTTCCCATTCTTCCCTTGGTCCATCCCCATTCGTCCTTGATAATCCAAGCCCCGAGTCCCGCAAAGTTCTCCCAAGCCACCATACACAATCCTTTGTCTGTATAGGTCACACCCTTGTGACACGTACGGATGTTCGTACATTCCCCTCACCAATTTGGTCTTATTCCTTCTTGAAGTCCTCCAATGTTGTCCCGCTTCTTCCCACAGACATCCAAGGCTTTCCAAGGCTAATCCAGGACCATCTAAGCTCGTTCGCGGACGACTCTCATCTTTTACTCCCATCTGAGCCACGTCCGCGCGGATTCGCGAGGCATCCGACCTCATCCGTGGAAGCAATCATCGTTTCCACTTCCTCCGTATCATTTCTCTGGCCTTCTTGAGAAATCTGGATCCCATAAGCGGACAACTCCTTCCGTCCCACGTGTCCGCGCTTATATACGATTCTTTTGCTGAAGCGCCTCTGCATCCGACCTCATTCCTGCATGTCCTGCATGCACCCACGGATCTGTGGCCTTCCGCAACTTATTTGTGGAAGCTCTTCGAACTCCATGGATGTCCGCGGAAGCCTCCAGCAGATCTGTGGACATTTGCGGAAGCTTCATGTGGATCTGTGGCCATCCGCGGAACTCCCACCCAGATCTATCCATGATTCCATGTGTGCACGTCCTTCAACAATGCATCCGAGAGATGTTCTGTGAGGCACCTCGCATCCGTCCAAGCCTTCCTACGAAGGAATGCCACCCTCCAAGCATCTTCCACGGATGGCCCAAGCCATCCGCGAGCCTCCCGTCCGTGTCCACGCTCGTGATCACACGTGTCCATAGACCATCCATCCTCGAAGCTTCCATGCCACATCCGCGGATGGTCCAAGCCATCCGTGGGACAAAAAAGCTTTCGTCCAAGGATCCATCGTGATGTCCCTGCCCATCTTCCGTCCCGAGATGGTGCAAATTGCCCAAGCGCACCAACCGCTCAAGGATAGCCCAAGCCATCCGGGCACTGGCACTAGACCAATGACCACAATGAGTCCCCACGAGAGACAATCGTCTGAGCCATCCCAGACCATATTCAACCCACCAAATCACCTCAGCAACACATGAGACTCATCTAGGGCTTGGGACGCTGTCCAGCGTGGCAGAGGCTTCCAAGGTCCTTATCGCTCGCACCTGGCTGACTGGACGATGTGAGGAGTCCGCCGTGTCCGACCAGCGCGCATTGCGCCATATAGCCAACCAAGGCTCAAAGCCTCTAGAGTGGAGTCCACTTTAGTCTTGGTCAATCACGCGACGACACATGGCATCTACATGGTGTTAGTATATATACCCCTTTTCACAAAGAGAATGGATCTCTCTCATAAATCACAATTGACTTCTCTGTCACAACTTACAATCGACTTCTCTCTCTAATTTCTCTCTCTAAAATTTTTTCTAGAGCCTTCGTGGTATCTTCTAGAGACTTACTCTCATGCCTGAGGCGGTGTCCCAAAACCACAACCCCGGGTCATCGTTCTTTGGTGTCTTGGTCTTCACAGGTGACAGGTTCCTCGAGATCAAGTATCCAGTACCATCAAGCTACGTGGATCGACTAGTTAGAAAAGACTTTGAATATTTTAGAAATCCTTTGTGTATGTGGACAAGAAAACTTACACATCGACATCTAGTGTGCTAGCTTTGACCTGCGAGTCAAACAGGCGCACGAATAATATTATTAATCAACGCCACATTATGAAGTTTAGTATTTAAAGTATTTTTTATTAAAATATTAATTGTTCCGTTAACAAATTTAATGAACTGTTCCTACACGACATAGTTTCTTCAACATTTGGATTAAAATGGCTCAGTCACGTATCTTTTGTACAAAATAGGTACATTTAAAGGTTATGTACTAAAATGGTACGATTCGAATAGGTCAGGAACTAATTTGGACTTTTTTTCATATGAATATTACAATCTGTTGGAATTATAATGCCCAATAGGGGCAATTTGGTTATTTGTTATATAATAACAAATAAAAGAAAAAGAAAAACATTAATAACTGACTTGCAGTTATGGTCTTCTTCTGAGACTAAAATTGTACGACGGTTTGGCCAATAACGTATATTATATATGATTTGGTTGTGACCAAAAGATGACCTAATCGTTGAAAACAATGAAAACAGAACGGCTTCATACTAATTCCATCACCATCTCACTAAACAAACTTAGTAAATATAATGTGGAAGATTTGTTCGTTGCTCAATTCATAGTACGATCTGGCTTGCAACACGGGTTCTCACGAAGACGTCGACAAAATAAGAAGAGGGCTTCAAGAGGTATTTATGATTTATTGTTATTATGTATCAATTATTTTCCTTCAAATGGTATCAGAGCATGTTGGATTTTAATTGATATATGTACAACTATGTGCATTTTTTTCTTTAATCATAGTTGTCGTCTGGTATTTTGTGACTTGAGTTTTTTTTTTATTTAAACTAGAAAGAGGATTTGGGCTGTAACTCTGTATGGTTGCTGTGTTATGATTTTTTTTTTGCTCTCTGCCTTGGTCATTGAGCAGTTCAATTTTAATAATTATTGTCATAATGTTTTGTTGTACATATGTATGTTATGCAATTCTCTTAAATGATAATTTCGTTGATTGTCGTTTATCACAGAGTCTTTAATGATAATTTTGTTAATTATCATTTATCACAGAGAAGGTTTTGATGACATGTATCTTCAAATACCATTAATCTCTTTTGTATTTTTTTTTCTCTATCTGCCCTATGCATATTGTTTAATAATATTAGTAATTTTATTATTTTAGCTGTACAGCGAGATTTGAGTTTACCCAATATTAATGTCATGCGTATTAACATTTGTCATAAGCCTTGATCTAAATATTTTAGAGATATATGAATGCTCCATATGATTTTGTGGGTATGTTATGTATGATTCTCAATACGTACAACATGTTTTAGAACATTTTATTTGAGAGTTTGAGAAACATAGTAGAAATTTAGTTTCCAAACTTATATTTTTATGAAATAATTAAGGTATCGTTTGGCAACGGGAAAGTAAATTTTTCCAGAATGTTTACTTTTCCAGAAAAGTTGATAAGGGCATCTGACACATCGGAAAGTGAATGGAAAATGCAGAATGCTGAGTTGTGGAAAGTGAATATTGTGTTTGGGTAAATATTGCAAAAAAGATGTAAAGAGTCGGAAAATATTGAAAAATTACTTAATTGTCTCTTAAATTTATTATACATTTTTTATAATGATATAATTAATTATGTTTAGCCATATGCAAATTTAAATAATAAAATATATACCAAATATCTCACATTTTTATATTATAAATATTCAATTTTTTAAATTTATTCTTAATCATATTTAATTTCATTTCATATTTACCATATTAAAATTTTAACTTTTAATTTATTGAAAAATGAGTAACATATATGTTTTTTTAACTCAAATAACAAGAGTTAAATTTTTAGAAAACTAAGGACATTGTAGACATTTCATATAAAAAAGACAAATTAATATAAATGTTGATACAAAAATTAACAATTATAAAATAATTCAATTATGTATTTAAAAAATATATATAAACCAAGCAAAAAATTATATTTGTACTTGAATTGATTTATTAGTAATTTAGTAAAACAAACAAAACTGAATTTTTATCTCAAATGGCGTGAGAGTTATTTGTAAAATTATAATGGTATTTAGGTCATTTAAGATGACAATTGAAGGGCAAAAAAGTCATGTGACTTTCCCACCACTTGGGAAAGTTCATGGGAATCTAAAATCCCAACCCCCCATGGGATTTTAAAATCCCATGAACTTGGGAAAGTTAACTCACTTAGGAATCCTACTTTTCCACTCTCTTTCCCTTGATTTTTTTTCCAAACATAATATTTCACTTTGACCATCAACTTGCCTTTATCACCCTTACTTTTCCTTATCAAAATAATGATTCTCAAACGATACCGTTGGCGCAATCAATATGAAAGCATAATATGAGGATAAAAAAAAAGTAAGTATCAATTTTGTAACTATTGTACATTCAATTTTAGATATTGACATGTAACCGTCCTAATAATGCATTGCTTCAATTATAAAGAATTGCAATAGGAACACAAAATTTTTTTGTGTTTCGATTCAATTTGATTTTTAAAATTTTTAAACTCAAAGTAGTTTCAATATTTTTGTGTTTCAACTTAATTTAGTTCCAAAACTCACTACAAGAAATTGGGTTGAGGAGACGGCCCATCTCCTATCAGTACATCAAGTTAGGCCATTAATTTTGCTTATTGGCTGTTGTTAGCAACTACTGATAAATTTGCCTTATAAGTTGGGCTTGAGCTGATTAATTTGCCTCATAGGAGACCTGCCTCTTTCCGTCTCCTATAGGAGACAACTCACTACATCGTCACCAAAAATTTCTTGGAAAATGCTAAATGTCCTAAAATTTGGTGTACAAAATGACGTGAGAGTAAACATGGTACATCTAATTTTTACATTTCATGGTTTAAAATTAAGTTTTAACGAATACAAACTCGACATATATGATACTACCACCCTCCCATAAATTTTTGGAGCGGAGCGCAACTTACTGTACACATGGCGTATTGTAATTTGGCCAACTCATTAATAAAGAAATTGATGTGTCATGTCTCTTTATTTGACACATCATTTTGTACAACTTTTTATTCAAATTTCTTATAGGCGACAGAGTTTTCGGTGACTGCCTTTTAGCTTTATATAAGACATATTTCACCATAAGAGACGACTTTTGACGGTCTCCTAAAGATGAATTTCTTGTAGTGACTTTTGTTTGTCTGGAATCTGAATTATCGCTTTTCAACTTAATTTAGTTCAAGAATTTTCAAATATTGACCCAAAATAATCATTACATTTAAAGTCGATATAACAAATAAATTGAGAAACCAAATTAAATCAAAACACGAAAGGTCTTGACTATTTTGATTCTTTTATCTTAATAAAAACCATGATTTCACACATACATGTAACATAGCCCACAATATACACAGACACTGTATTTGGTTCTTTAAATTAGTGAACAAGATAGGTTCGAGAAAAAGAAAAAAACTTAATGAACAAGATTGAAAGATTTGGTCATAAATTTTATTGAAAGAATCAAAATGGTCCACAATGTGTAGCAATGGAATAAATTTCCTTTTCAAATGTTTTACTCATGTATCCAGCAATTTTTGGGGCGTTTAAGAAAAATAAATAAAAGGGAATTAATTGTACCAAGAACAATTGGATTTGAATAATTGTACCTTATTCTAAATTTTTAGCCTTAAAAATTAGTTATGATATCAAAATCATACACCTCTGATGTCACTGAATTTTTTTTCTATCCGTCACCACAATTTTTTAATATAGATTTATAAATAATATCAACTTCTTGTTGTTTAATATATGAGAAAAAAAATTTAAGTATAATATATTTTGACTTAACCCAAGTCAAATCAAATTATGTCCGCATTAAAATGAACTTATGTCCAACCAAGTGAATTAGTGCGAGCAAATTTATGTCCACTCAAGTGAATTTGAAAGAACAGATCAACCCGTTAAATCTAAACATTTTAATAAGATGTCATAACCTCATTGATGAATTATACCAAATAATTATTGGCTTCAAATCTTTGTTGTGTGTATATAATTAGTTTTGGCTATAAGCCACCAATAATGACACATCATTAAAATTTGAGATCTTAAAGAGTAATTTACTTACATGGTTAGGTGGCGTTGGCGGCCTGCGAGGGGCATTTGGTATTCACCTTTCAGATGTGTCTCTCGTCCTTCACAAGCTCTTCAAGTCTCATGTCCAAAGTAGTTTCTCGAGAAGTACTTATTGTTAGTTAATGATATCTTTGAGATTCAAAAGACTTTGATCTCTTTTGGCCCTTGAAGTAAGGGGGTTGATGGATGACATTTATAGAGCATGACTCAAGCTAAGTTTTAAAGTTATTACCTAGAAATCACTAAGTGTTCACACTCCTAAAAGTATTATCATAAGTCACGAGGAAGTGCTTTCAGGAGTACTTCTAGTAGTCACAAGGATGTGTTGTCAACAATACTTTGAGATGAAATGTATGAAGACCCTCTATGTTTCTTATAGAACCTCGACAAACGCTTATCGTGTGAGAAGCCCACAACACATAGGTCGAGATGCATGCGGGCCGGAGGCCAAAAGTGTCCACGATATTCATGGAGGCTAAAGTCTACCTGGTCAAAGGAGCTCGAGTTCTTCCCGTGTATATTTCATACAGACTTAAATGAATTTTTAGGACTCGGGTTTACTAAGCTTTTGTGTGGCACAATTATTTAATCAATGATTCAACTTCGACCTCTTTTATTGTCTTGACTTTTTGGGACACAAGTAGTCTATTCTTGGCATATTACTTATAATCGATTATAAATTCGAGATAGTTTACCATTATATCACAACCAAATGTTAATGAATTGCCATGTAATACAATATACTTTTTTTTTTTTTTTTTTGGGTTCAACTTTTATTATATAGCATAGGTGTAGGTTATGCGATTTTTTTCTTTCTTATAGACTATAGTGATAATATTAAATATATCTATTACAAAATTATCTATATATACAAGCTACCAAATTTCCTTCTCTAATATAATAAAGACATACAATCTTAGGGACCACGAAATTCACATAGCAAGAGAAACAAGAATATAAATCATCCAAGTTACGTAAAATTTGGTAAGAAAATAAGAAAAAAATGGAGAAAAGGATAAGATGTCCCCACAATTCCAATTCCGTTAACTCTGGATTTAGTGTCATCTCCCTCAAAAGAAAACAGAGTCTCTCTCAAGTCCACAACACAACACAACACAACACAACACAGCACATACTCTTTTCTCTCTCTCTCTCTCTCTCTCTGCCAAACAACTTGCTTCGTTTTTTTCCCTCTCTAACCCGTACTCTTCAAAAATCAGCAAAGCTCCTTTCCATGGCGCTCACATGCCCACCTCCCCATTCCCATTCCTCTGTTTTCTAGTCTCTTCCACACTCCATGGATTACTCCCAATTTCCAATGCCCACCAACCGCCTCCTCCGCCTCCGTTCCTCCGTCCAGAACTACGATTGGGGCCGGAAGGGGAGGGACTCTCAGGCGGCGAGGCTCTACGCTCTCAATTCCGGCTCGGAGGTCGAACTTGAGAAGCCATACGCCGAATTGTGGATGGGGACGCACGATTCCGGGCCGTCTTTTGTAATTCCGGGCGATGAACGGAACGGAGTTTCGGAGGGCTCCGAGAGTGTGACTCTCAAGGAGTGGCTTTCGAAGAACCCTAATGCGCTTGGCGAGAAAGTGGTGGAGAGGTGGGGTTGTGATCTCCCTTTCTTGTTCAAGGTACGGTTTCTCATTTCTCTCTCTCTTCGTTGGCTTGAGAATTGTCTTTCGATCAAGCTCTGTTGAGTGTTCTGGTTCAGTTCCTGGATTGACTTGTGAATTTTCGTCTTTTTTGTTTGGTCGGTGGGTTTTGCAAAATTTGTGAAATTTCGTAGGTTTATTGAATCATATCTCGAATTTGATTTTGGGTCCATGAAGTTTGATTGGTTTTTTTGAATTTGAATTTGAATTTTTGTTGACTTGTTGTTTGTTAGGTGCTGTCTGCGGCGAAAGCATTATCGATTCAGGCACATCCGGATAAGGAACTGGCCAGGACTCTGCACAAGTCGCTGCCCAACATTTACAAAGATAATAATCACAAACCTGAGATGGCTCTGGCCATAACAGAGTTTGAGGCTCTTTGCAGTTTCGTCAGTCTGGAGGTACCATTTGTTTTTCTGATAATTTTTTGAAAAATGTTATGAAAAGTGGTTGATAGATCTGTGTTGTTTTAAGCACTATTTAAAAAATCAACTTCAAAATTTGCATATTGCGGATCTTCCAACTGTTTGCTAATGAACTGTTTTATCATGACCAAAATAATCTATTGCTCTTGGATGAATAATTTGACGAAATTCCCTGTTCCTCTCAAAGTGACTGTTGTGTGGAATCTATTCTCGCTTGGAATTCCATTCCCCGTTGTGTGCAGGAATATTCCTTAGTGAATGGAATGATGTTCCATTAGCAATTGTTATGGCTCACGAGTTCTGGGGCTGCAGATTTTCTGCTTCTGCATGTTCCCTCGTTCTTTCAAGTCACATGGGAATAGGAATCTCGTTCTTCTTCTGACTGGGAAAAGCATAGTAGTCTAGTTGAGGGAATGAGAATGAATCAATAATGGTTGAATGAGAAACCTTCATGCCAAATGCTCATTTGGAAGTCAAAGGATTAGACCTGTTCTGTTCATATCAATCACGCAAACTAGACTTGGTTAATATAATGTGTTCAAATAAAGTCTCCTCATGTTTCTTTTTCTTATTAAGTATGCATCTAATAAATTACCAACCTTCAATACACAGCAAAGGGTGCGAATCAAGAATTGAAAATTTCTAAATTCCTGTTTCTTGTGGTAATACCTACTTCCCAAGCAATAAGTAGTGATTTTTTTTAATATTAAGTTATGGTAAAAGGACGTGTTTGTTTCTATGAGTGATATTTGATTGAGGGAATTATGAATGAATTACCAATAATATCATCACGAAAAGGTAGTTAGAACCATTTGAGTTTGTGACAACCAGGTACTTAAATCAGCAGATGGAGTATTCTATTAGCTTTGTTAGCATCTGCCATGCTGGAAAAGTTTTGAAGAAAATATTTTGGTTGTTAAAAGTCTTTTTATAGTGTGAGCTTAGATAAATAATTGGTGCCCTTTAAACATATTATCACATGCTGTGTTCTTTCCAGGAGCTCAAGGGTGTGCTTCGCAATGTTCCTGAAATTGTAGAACTGGTTGGCAGGGCTAATGCTGACCAACTCTTGCTTATTAATGAGCATGGTGGGGAGGAGGCAGTGAAATCTGCTCTGAAGTCACTTTTTACCCAACTCATGTCCGCTGATAAGGAGTTGATAGCTGAAGGCATATCCAAAATGAAAAGTCGTCTTCACTTGGAAAGTGAGGTTAGTTCATAGCCATCCACTTCTTACGTATATATATTTGCTATATTTTTATGGGGAGGGGTATATCATTGCACTGTTCCGTTGCCCTGTAGTGTGATGTTTGGCTCCAGCTGGCTTCTATTTGTGCTAGAAATAGACTATCCCAATAACTTTTATCACGGGGTTATTCATTTTCCTAAATAATTATTAAAAAACATTAAAGATTATAGCAGTCTTAAAATAATGACGGCCAACTTTGCCATAAAAAAAAGTGGCCTCTCTGCATATTTGCATCTAGGGTTTTAGTTTTTGAGATTTGAGATTTTGTGTGGCGGCGGTGCTCTCTCGCAAGCGGCGGTCCATCTCGGGTAGACGATGTGTGTTCAGCAGCAGCTGTGATTCCTTCCAGTGGCGGTGACAGGTGTCCGAAGGGGGAGAGGGGCTGTCAGTCCATTTTCCGGTAAGATCATTTCGATTTTGTTGATTTCTCGTTGGAAGTGGCTCAAGGATTGGGTAATCGATTGAGGATGCTCTCCTTGGAGGAGGAG
>JAYMTA010006548.1:0-10306 GCA_036897625.1 Pelargonium cotyledonis
CCCTCCCTCTCACTCTCTCTCTCTCTCTCTCTCTCTCTCTCTCTCTCTCTCTCTCTCTCTCCATTGTATAGACATACAAATACCAAGTGTTTAAAACTATGTAAGATTGTAATTTTCCACTCCCACAGAGCGTTTGACAAAACACAACATGCACTGAACAAAATTGCAAAATTGTAGGGTCGCTATATCACGGTTATCAGAAGCTATCATAATTTAAAACGGAGCTAGATTATAGTTTTCCGCTCGCATAATATTAACATGCACCATAGCATGCACTGAACTGAACTGCAGAATCACAGACTCACCATAGCATACCATGGTCATCGAAAGCTATCATTTAATGAACACAAACTACCGAGCATTTATAACTATGTCAATTATATTCACACAAGACATTTCACAAACACCTAACATATTAACATGCACTGAACAAATCAACCAAACTGCAATTCACATACTTGTCATAGCATATCATGGTGACATACACTGTCAAGTATTTCAACCTATTGCCAAACTATAATTCTCCACTCTCACATGACATTTCACAAACACATAACATGCATTAAACACCAAACTGCAAAATCACAGGCTCACCATAGCTTGTCATCGTCATTGAAAGAACCGGACCTCTGTGAGCATGCCAGTACCAAGCTTCTTTGAACTGACTCGTCCCAACAAGATCCAGATCCATCCTCCAACACCTGATCTTCCCATCCCTGTGCCCACTCCACACCACCTTGCTTCCCTCATCCGCCCCCAGACACATCGTCGGCGAGATCTCCACCGACTCCTTAAACGGCGCCGTCTCCTCGTCCCCACTCCTCACTCCTCCAGCGGCGTACAAATCCTCATATCTCCAAATCCGAACTCCATTCTCGCTCCCGGACCACAATTGAGCTTCGGTGGCCTCAATCGTCCTGAGGAAGCACCCAATCTGAGTCTCCCGCAGTGGGTGGGGCCTCAGGTCGAGGCTCGGCGGCCTGCCGGGGTAGACTGCGGCCCGGACCGGGACACGGAACATGCCGATTCCCCCGCCTCCGGCGACGAATTCAGGCAAGGAATGGCGCCTTTTGAATCCGGACGACTCTGTGGTGAGCTTGCGGTCGAGGAACTGGATCATGTAATCGAGCCGCTTACCGGTGGCCTCGAAGGATGATTCGTCATCTTCTTCATCGGAGGAGTCGAAGAACCGATCGAACACTCTAGGCTGCTGCGGGGGCGGCGGAGGCGGAGGGCGGTGGCGGCGGACCGCGAAGCTGCCGGAGTTGAGGTCGATGAGCGGAGGCAAAGCGTCGTCGTTTTCGGAGTCCATTGCAGAATCAGAAACAACAGCGAATTTGCAGATAAGAGGCGAGAAAATCTAGAGAGAGACTGTAGATAGAGAAAATCAAGGAATCGCCATCAGAGAGTGTTCGATTGGACAAGACAATGTGTTGGCGTTGAAACAGCGAAGGGCATGTGCCTGGTTTTGGTGGGTCTTTTTTGTTGAATTGTAGAAGTTGCGAGGGTATAACTGTCTTTCCATTTTGACTAACAATCCATACGTGTAGAGCTGACAATTCAGATTTCAAAAAAGGTATGGTTTTCTGATTCTACATTACAATTTCAAATTTACATGTCAAATGAGCGACTATTTATGACCTGACTAAATGATTAACAGGAAATATTTTTGTAATCAAAATACTCAACATCGTGAATTGGGTTTTCGCGTGTATATCGATTAGAATCTAAGTTGAATCAAGAAACTGGTGCAGGAGAGTTTTTATTTTTTTTTCAAATAAGAAGTTATTAGAGACACTACATTTTGGTTATCAAAGAGAAAATACGACAATTCATTTTCAAAATGGACCGAGCAGGGTGTTTTGTGCTCTTGCGTTTGTACTATGAGTAGGTAACTCAATCCCGATCCAAAATAGTTTGATTAGGGAGTTTTGCATTACAATTCAGTTTCTACGTATAAAATGAGCACATCAATTTAACGTGAATTAGTGATTGAGTTACAGAATCCAAACACATCAAATGTCGATTCAGATCTAGTTGTATTTCTTGTAAGTCTGAGTTCAGGATACGCCATCTGAATTTGACACAAAATGAAAACTAGCTTGTAAGTTTGGATCAAATTTTGAGTTTTACATGTGAGTTGTGTAGATTCACTCAACCTAATAAAAGAAGTACATTCCAATATTAATCGAGTTTCGAGTGAATATGAATTCGAATCCAAATTATCAGCTCCATCGAGAGATAGTTTTCGTGGATCTTTTTGTTGAGATGGTGAAGTTGCGAGGGTAGAACAGACTTTTTCATTTAGTACTGTTGCTGAAATGACACAACGTGGTTACGTGTACGTTGTGAACTCGGTTCCATGTGTTTCCGTTTTTCGGTTTACCGTTACGTGTCCCCTATGTGGCTATATGTCCCACAAAAGTCAACTTCCGGTTATTAACAAGACTATTTAAGTTTGGCCTATTGGTTATTTAAAATGAAATGTGGGCCTAGTTGTGGCCCAATATAATTTATAGATAAAAGTAGAGTCTATAAGGATCCTTACTGGGTAGTGAAACACGGGTTGTGGAGATTTCTTGTTATTTTCAAGGTGTTTCATGTTGTTGATGCTAATTTCTCCAGATTCTGATCTGTCAGTTGTGGTTTAGGGAAAGCTTGCTATGGTTGTGTTGTGTCCTCCAATGATGAAGTGCTTATATGAATTTTGGGGAATTTTTGTTGTGTATAGTCTGTTTGTTTTGTCTGTGTTTTTTTTCTTCCCTCTTTTCATTGTTGTTGGTGTGTTTACACTGCATGATATGATTGAGATCAATTCGAGGTTCTGAACTTGTATACGAATTGGGTTTTGCTTTGGGTGCTGTAGTAAGCACAATGGAGATTTCTGCAGCTTATACATTGTGTTTTGCTGTTGCAATATGGTATTAACTAGTGAATGTTTCTGATTTTACCCCCAGTTACGAGGGTTTGTTTCTTAATTATAGTTGTGACATCGCAAAGTAATGATTATTTGGGGATTTTTGTTGTGCATTCTGTTTGTTTTGTTTATTTTTTCTTTCCAATGTTGTAGGTGTGTTTACAGTACATGATTGACGACAAATTGAAGTTATGAATTGGGTTTTGTTTCGTAAATAGGAGTCATATACTTGTTTAGTTTTGTTGAACTATGGGCGATTTGTGGGCTCTAGTAAGCGAAATGGAGATATGCGTTGCTAAAACATCTTGTATTGCAGTTGCATTATGGCATTGAAGAGTACATGTTGTGGTTCTATCCCCCAATAATGAGATGTCTGTTTTGTTCCAATAATTTTTGAAATCGCTAACATAATGATTATTTGGAGATTTTGTTCTGTAGTCCGTTTGTTTTTTTCAATGGTGCTCGTGTTCTTACATTGCTTGATTGAAATCAATTTGAGATTATGAATTTGGATTTGGATTTTGAAATGGCAGCGATGCAAGCAAAATGGAGATATGTGCTGCTAAAACATCATCACAGTTGCATTACGGTGGCGACAAGTGCATAATGTGGCTGCACCCTCCTATGATGAGGTATTTATACGGGTTTTGGATATTTTGTCGTGTGATATACTAGTTTAGTGTTACTTTTTGCTGAATTTAATGCGTTTTGCGTGCTTTATAGTGAGCTAAATTATGTTACGTGTTGCTATAAATTAACTCCATTTCTGAAATTTGCATGTTGAATCTTTTTCTCTATGTAAAGAATATGCAACTCGGCTGAAATCAACGCTCCGGGACATACCCTCTCAAGGTAAACATGAGTTTCTTTCGAATAGAGCAATCTAACTTTGGTCATTATAACTATAATCTTATCATAGGTGTCGTTTAAATTTCATAGTTTCTTTATTCTCTTATAGGCGTCTTTTGCAAGTACTGTTTCAACACACCTGAATTACTGACTGCATGACCATTGAATGTTTCTTTGCGTGAGTATACGAGAAGAAACCATATCAGTTGCATTATCATCATAGTAATGGTAGTGAAAAAAAATCTGATTTATACCTCATCTAATAGTTAATCAGACGGTCTGACTTTGTATGAACAACAAAAAGTGTATTGAAATCTGTAGAGTTTCTCTGAATATGTGCTACATAGTACATACACAAACATGTGAAATGTTGTCAATGATTAAAGAATAGCCGCATTGCATTCCACGATATGTTCATGGTTTCCATGGTGGTGGGGGCGGTGGACTCTGAGGGTAGAGCGGAGGAATTGCTTGGAATATAGAGTTCTTGTCAATGCCTGGACTACCTGTATTTGTCAACGATATAAGTGCAGCGACCAGTCCTGCATTTCCAGCCAAAGTGGGCTCGGTGTAGTTGAAATTGCTCCTCACATCCCGAAACTGGTCAAAGCGATTGGGTCCTCCTACCATGGCACCCGTAATGTTGTTAGGGTTAGGGCTACTTGTGTCGCGCCACTTCATTCCACCCTTACACGAGTATTTTTTCTTGTCGTGGGGTATTGATGCGCCCCGGTGATGCACATGTCTAGGGAACTTCTTGCCGTAGCCCACCACGTAGCTCATTTTCATCGGGTTCTTGCCTAGGATGTAGTCAATCTGCACATACCAAAACATGATTCAGAGGGTGTTTGGATTAACTTATATTTTGAGAAAGTGTTTGATTATAAGATACGTCCTCGTTTTGCTGATTGTACTCTTGAGAAACAGTCTTGACCTGTTAAATGTCTTTATCTCCCTTATCGTTTTCTTTTTATTGTCAAGTGATTATAAGCAGTTTTATCCAAAGAGTTGATTGATTGCGCAACTTAAAATGTATTCGATTATATTTTTTGAGAAAGTGTTTTTGGTCATTGAAAGGTACAAGTGATTATAAGAAGTTTCATCGAAGCAGTTAACTGATTATTAATGCATTTGATTAGGATAAATACCTGGGAAGTGGCGAAGCCACGGAGTGTAGCTAACGGAACATAGGTCGGGCCACAGTACCATCCCGGCACAAAAGTTTCTTCCAGGTAGTCAGCAAACAGAGATGCCAAGAAAGCAGCATTGGCGGCGTATTGCAGATCTTGAGGTTGTCCATGGTTCAGTTCGATCAGTCCTCCTGAAAACCCCTCAGGTCAGTCACTTGGTCACTAGTGAACAATGTGATATGGTATATTATAGCTGACGATTTGTGTGTGGTGTCGTGTCAAAGGTTGAAAATGTGATATATATAAGCTAACACAAACGTGAACGCGACACTTTTTAGTAATTGTGCTTAAATATCAAATTAACACAAACACAACGTGTTTATCGACACGTGACACGAACATGTCACGTTTACATTGTGGGTCGTGTAACGTGTTGACACGACAAGACCGACACGTTTGGCACAAGACACAGCCCAACATGCAACACAAACAAACACAACACATTTATGAACACGTAACACGAATATGACACATTAAAGTATGTAGGCCGGGATGACACGACATGACCTAGAACATTCTGCATGACAAGACCGACATGTTTGGCAATTCACTCCCTAACACATTTCTCACAACACGATTAAATATCACAAATTTGACTTATTTACCGTAACTATGTTAACTCACATACAAATATGATATAAGCAATAGGACTAGCTAGTTTTTGGGGGGTTGATTTACAATTATAACCACTGAGTATGCGTGTTGGGCATGTCATAATACCCCTAAGTAATTGTGCGTGTTTTTGAGACAACATGAACACAAAACCATTTTGTGTCGTGTTAGGTGCTGAAACATGAACTATCAGCTCTATGTTGTATGTACGTACCTTTAGTGAAATTGAAAACTTGAAACTGTTTCAGGTACGAGCACATGGTGAGACCAGTGACATTGTGGTACATTCGCAGCATGTCCTCGTAGGGATATCCCGGACTCAGGAAAATCCTCAGCCTTGTCAACAACAACATCGCCGCAGGTAACTTGTTGTCCCAACTCAAAACGCTCTTGTCGGGATTCATGAAAAATGCCCGAGAATTCTTGGAAAGTCCCGGGTTTGTCGCCAAGGAAATGTAGGTTACATTTCCTGTGGCATAGTACAACCAAGCTGAGCCCCACATGTACTCGTCGTAGTATCCTGTGGAGTTGTAGAATGGTTCAATGTAAGGGTTTCCTCTAGAATACGGCCGTCTCCTGCCATTTTCCCTAGCAAAGGAAAAGATCGTTTCGGCCCCTTTCTTTAGCTTCTTGGAGTAGGCTGTGTTGTCCTGGAAAACGATGGAGGCTGCAGCTAGAGCTGCGGCCATTTCTCCGGCAAGGTCGGGACCTGCATTGGCGGTTTGGACTGGACGAGGGTAGTCCATGTCTTCTGGTCTCATCCAGCAGAAGTGATCATCTGGTGTTGTAGAGCCATTTTGAGATCCACCAACCTGTGATGCAATAGTATTGAAATTGATTAGTCAGGTTCGTGTCGTGTTGAAATTTTATTATTTTGTTAAACACAATACTTATTCGTGGGCAGGACTTCGAGTCATATAATATTTGTATTGATTGACCAACCGGGTTCCAGTTCAACTTACCGAACCAGTTTAGATCGAGCTGAATACTGAATCCTGGTCTAACCGATCAAACCGGTGAAACATCAAGACCGAAATTGACACATATGTGGATATAGATTTTGTCAATTTTAGTGTCTGATGAGTTGAAAGTCAAGAGCAAGTTGTCAACAGCCCAAGTCAAAACCAGTCAAGTTCGGCAAAACCCGACAAACCTGATGCCCGGTTGGACTGGTCTAAGAACTTATTTGGTTAGCTCCAGTTCAACTTCCAAACCGGTCCAATTTTCAAAACAATAGGTCGAGCTGAATCATTTAATATAGTACTAAACTTTCAAAACGACATGAACACGACTTGAAACATATTCCAATTCTTGTTAGAACTAGATCGGGTCAAACCGACCGAACCGGCTAAACATCAAAAACAAAATTAGCACATACCTGGCTATAAATTTTGTCAATTTTAGAGGCTGATGAATTGAAAGTCAAGAGCAAATAGTCTGTGCCCCATTTGATGAGCTCTCTAGCATGATTGTACTCATTGATGTCTTTGTATTTTTCTCTGTACTCAATCACACTCCAGCTCAGCATTGTCATGGCAAAGGACATCGGAAAATGGAACTTGGTGTTGTCGCCGGCGTCGTAGTACCCTCCAACGAGCCCGCCTTTCGTGTCGGTCGTGTTGCCGTCGGCGAGTCCTGAGTTTCCTCTCCAAGGTATTTTATTGCTCTTTGGCAATTTTCCGGCTGCATAATATTTATTTTCCACAACTGTCAGCTGTTTCTCAAAAAAATTTGGACATATCATAGTTGAAATGCATTTTCTGAAGCTGATTTGAATTCAAGTTTACTTGCCACTGAAGGAATAATTTTCTTGCTAAGAAATGCCATTGCTCTTTGGTCTTTTTTAGTTTTGCATAATATTCGCTTTCCACAACTGTTTCTGGTTTTCTAGTGTTTTTTGGACGAACCATAGTTGAAATACATATTGGTTCCTTAATCATTCATTTTTTATATGCATAATAATATTATTGTTTTAATTTGCGAGGAGCCTGTAAGTCTATTCCTGACACATAACGAGATGATCTAGGCGAAATATAAAATTACCTAATTGGCATACATATTAACAAACAAAACTACATACTAGCAACATGCATAACAAAATTCAAACTATCACGCACAATCAAAACCGAATGCACAAATTTTATAATTTCCTCATTTTCCCCTGTTTTATGGCTTAAAGTGCATCATAGTCCGCACTCGATTTATGGCTTAGTCTACTTTAATACTTGCAACAAGGATTAAAATCAGGAAATTAAATGTCAGAAATTAAGTCCACAACAATTTTTTGTCTCACCGACTATTGATTGAACTGTGCATGACGTTTATGCTCAACTCTCAGGTCTTGGGATCGAGACACCTCTAAACGTGCTGAGTCAAGTGTGTACTATAATAGTATTTGTGATTAACAGGACTACCTTCTAGAAATTTTGATGAAGAGCCAATGAGCCACTAAAAGTCAACAAACTTTTCACAAATGCAAAATACCAAAATATCCCCAAAAAAACTTTAGGTGAATATAAATAAAAAATATCAAATACCCTCCAAGATTTGAAAAATAAATACTTTCTTTGGAATTAAAATGACAAAAATACCCTCAAAGATGAAAAAATACAAACAGAGAAGGAAAGGGCGTTGAAGACCAAAATACCCTCCAGAAATTAAAAAAATTACAACAAGAAACTCTAAAAAACAAAATACTCTCAAAAGGTGTCAAAGAAAAACAACCAGAAACAGAAACTTACATTTCTATTTCTGGCATTGAGGAAGAGGAAATTTTCCACACATACTAAATGACCAATATACCCTCCAAAGATTAAAAAAATACCAATTTTTTTTCTTCTATAAATACAATATGACAAAAATAGCCTTCAAGGATGCAAAATCAAAACAGCCGGAAACAGAAAGAAACTCACATTTCTGGGCATTGAAGAAGAGAAGAGCCTTGTTGAGGGCAATGGTGTAGTTGTCCGGAGGAGTAGGACGAGCCTTGTGCTCCGGTAAGGACTTGACGATTATGATCGGCATGGCCACGACGACAAAGAAGATCAAGAATCCCAAAACCGACCACTTGAGAGCCTTGCGGCTGACGATTACGCAGCCCAAGTCCACGTACTTCTTTTTCTTTTGCTCTTGGGGACCCAGCAACCAGCTCTGCTGGGTCTCACCAAGGTGCTGATGACGAGCCTGAGCTGGGGATAGGGCGCTCCTGTCCCAGTCCATGTTGCGACTGTGCTCGTCATCAGTAGAATTGTTGGTGTTGATCTCGAAAGATCCTCCCCAGTGGTTTGCAGAGTGCATTTTGTTCGATGCACTCCGTTTTTGGATAAAAAAAAACAGAGGAGTTTGCCTTATTTGGTATCAGAATGTTTGTTTGGAGATGGATGCTCTGTTTTGGGGTTTGAAACAGAGGACTCTGTTTTTGTGGGTGTGAATGGAGATTGTGGAGGAGAGAATTGAAAAATGGAGCAAGACATTGGTGATTTATATGGGAAAATGATCAAAAGAAGAGAAAAAAATGGCTTCTTTGGATTGGTAACTGAAATATATATTTTTTATTTACAGACTGTTTTGTTGTTGATACATCATGTTTGGCTAGAAGGTGTGTAGAAGAAGACAATTATATATATATATGTGTGTGTGTGTGTGTGTATTTGACTTGTATAGTTGTATGTTATTCTAATAGTTAATTATAAAAAATAATTTGGGATTTTATTATTTTGGAGAAAATGTTTTATTATTATTATTATTTTGGAGAAAATTACTAAATCACTTATAAATTAAGAGTCATTCAAGTTAAGGTCACGGCTCTCTCGGCTTGTTGATTCGGGTAACACCCGATCACACAGTGCTTCTTGGCCATTGTCTGGAACGTTTAGCATTCGGTTACTTTTGTGATTTGTTAGTTTGAGTTTGTTTAGTTTACATGGTTAGGTTGGTCTTTTTTGTTTCGTGTTTTTTTTTTTCTGTTTTATTTCGTCTTGTTTTTTGTACCGATATGTTGTTCTTTGTGTTAATGTAGTGATCTAATTACCCGATCAAAAATGGTTCAAAAAAAAATTACCCGCTCAAAAAAATAAATTTTCATTTTGTGTGTGTGTGTGTTTATTAAAGTGTCATTTCAAAGTAAAAAATTGTCCGAAAAGAAGTGTTGTTTTACTATTATTTCTTGAAATGCATGCCTTTTCATCAATATCATTTCATTATTTACACATACATTTCATTTATTAGTACAAGTAATTTGTAATAATTAATGAGTACATACTCAATTATTAAAAAAAAGTTATTAAAGTCAATTTTACCTAACCTTTTCAATTTATGTGAAAAAGCAATGCTACATCCGTTTTAAAACAAATGTCACTTTATAAAATACAACGCATTTTCAATTATACTTTTTACTTTAATTTTCTATTATTTTTTTGAAATAATAATCAAAGATTATCATTGAATCAAAACAGACTAGTTACAACATATACTGAACTAGGAAACCAGATTTGCCTAGAAGTCTAGAGAACCGAACTCTAATACCTAATCTCACTCCTGTAGAAGTAACCAAACCCAAGAGAAAAACAAAAGAAAGGAAAAAACGTAAGCAGCAAATCAGCACCTGACAAACAAAGATTCTACAAGGGATCCTTGCCGGCTACCAAGGACCAAACCACAAGCACATACACTAACTGTGCCAGAACTACCTAGCACCTAATCCCATTTAGTCCCCGAGCGGGCACACATAGCCTGGACC
>JAYMTA010006549.1:0-10303 GCA_036897625.1 Pelargonium cotyledonis
GTGGCGATGACGGTGGCCACCACCATCAGGCTGCCGTGTGTCTCGGCGATCCAGTCGTCCTGGACGGTCAAGTATTTTAAGCAACTGTTGAAACAGTACGTTGTTGAACCAGTACTTGATGTGTTTTGTTGAACCATTTGCATTTGCTGAGTGATCGGAATTTGGATCTTTGGCTCTTCCGGCTAGTGTGCGCTGGATTTGTAGGGCTTTTGCGTTTTCTTTTACCGATGGTATAGACACCAAGTATTTTACCACCTGCACAATTCAATGGTGATGGATAATATTGTTAAGAAATGAACCAGGAATGAACCGGCGCTGAAAATCTCGATTTGGTCTACGTATTTTCTTTAATATGAAATGATTACTCAACTTTCAAATATATACTCAAAATAGTTTATGTTAGATTCTTCGTTAAGTGGTCCATTATTTTGCTAACGTGATTGTCTTATTATATTAAATGACTCACATAATTAGCACATAACCTACCACTAGTCAACAAAGTAACTATTTTATATTTCACATCTGACTACTTAATGTAGAAAGTTTGTGAAACTAAGATGAATGGCCATTTTGAATATGTATTTGAATGTTCAGGGACTGTTCAAGCTTAAAAAGGACCAAATTAAAGCTTCTACCGTACATATCATACCTTTGATTTAGCATTACAGCTAAATGCAAAATGGTATTGCCATCATTATCTTTGGAGTTGAGCAAGTGAGGAGAGTGGTCTCCAAATGGTAATACTTGACACACAAGTGCAAAACAGTGTTGCCATAAAGAGGAATCTGAGATGATTCAGGAGAAACCCGGATGACCTCTGATGGCGGCCACATGGAGTGGAATCGATCATCTCTATCACGAACCAAGCAAACATGCGCAGCTGCTTCTAACAACGAGGCCAAATGAAGGGGCGAGCGGCCTAAGAGTCGAGCTCAGTGCCCAGTAGAGGCTTGTGCTGAATAAGCGCTCTTGTGAAACTGTGGTGGCCAAGAGAGGATGATATGTGCAAGGGGGTTTCAGAGAAGGAGGTGAGTGAAGCTTCATTGAGAATGAGTGGATCTTGGAGGGGCAAAGAGTTGAAGGTACTCACACAACCTTAAACTGCTGCATTGTAAAGCTCATTTGTATCTTTCTCCTTTTGCCTCACCTCTACCACTAAAATGATCCATTAATTGCTGTTGTTAAACAAGAGAAGCACAATACTATTTTCACACCCCAAAAAAATACCCACAAACCAGTGGACACAACTTTCACAACACCCAATATTGAAAAAAAAAAAATTTGGGTCAAAATCATATAAACCACACAGTGTTAGCTACTGTATTATGTTGAAAATGAAAAGTCAGATAGTCAAAGGCAAATTATACACTGTTTCACATTCATGCTAATTATTGAAGTTTCAAGGGGAGAGAGCAATCAATACTCTATACATTTTGCACTGAACAGATGGGAATGAATTCATATGCCAAACCAACCATAGTTAGGATTAAATGTATGACTGTAGCACAATAAAATTAAACTTTAAAGCCTATGATTTACATTCACTCACAAACACACTGAATTCTGCAAAGGCTCTTTGGCCTAACAGTAACACACCCTCCCTCCAACTATAGAGAACCAGTTTCGGTTTTAGACACATACATAATTTTGCATCAGACAAATTAAACCTCGTGTTAAATCAACAAATCCTGGATTTCCCCATCATCTCTTCCATTCTGGTTGGCTTCCCTTCGCTGTAAAACCCAAACCAAACAAAGAGATTTTTTAGTAAGCATCATAAAAACGGGAATCAAATAGGCATCATCTGTTCTATTTATTCAGAATGCTCAACGCCAAGTAAATAAAATTATTGAGTACATCGGCAAGACATGTTTTCAGGTTTTGTACTCCAAGATTATGTTACTGGGTTTGGCATTTGTTAGACAAAACCCATTTTTAATGCACAACTTACTGATTGAGTTTCTGTCAAAATCCTTAGAAAATGATTCAGAATAGTAAACAAAAATGGGAAGCAATATTTTCAAGCCAACTGAGTAGTAATCACAAATCGTAATGGGAGTTAAATATGCTTACCACCTCCATCCCTCGATGACAGCATTGCTTTCTCGCTTTTATTTCCTCCTTTGCTACCTGACTGAACCAGTCTCTGAGTCCTTGGTGACTGAGAGCTGATTTTAGTGTTACCTGAAGATGGCAGAGAATGGCGCCTTGCAACATTATTCTTCTCAGCTCCATCTTGGATTACCTTGGGGGAACCTTGTGCTCTTAGCTTTGCCTTTGCAGATTCAGTTGCTTGCATATAGCTTGGCAATGTTGGATTGCTCTGTAACCCGTTCTCAGGACGTTCTTGTTTCAGTGAAATCAAACCTTTCCTGCTGGGTTTCTGGTCATCATTGTTTGTTAAGTCTTCCTTGGGGCTTAAATCTCCATTTGTAACATGAACACTCTCATACTTTTCGCTGCTTTCTAAGGGTTTTAACTCCACTGCAGTTTGATCACCACATGATAAATCAGATGTCTCATTCCCTCCTAACGGGGATGTTTCTACATCAGGTAGTTTAGACACAGTCAGTGTTATCTCTTTCTTCTCACTAGTACCATTTATGCTTTGTTCCAAAGCATCATGACCAGAAGCATTTGATGCCCTTCCCAGATTATGCTTTGGCTTCTCATTTTCAAACTCTGACAGGACAGGATTTTCTACTATGGAGTTCTGAACCTTTCTCATGCTCTGCTTTGGCTTCTCCGTTTCATTCTCAGACAGGACAGGGTTCTCTACTACAGGATTCTGAATCTTTCTCAGGTTTGGCTTCGGCTTCTCGGTTTCAACCTCTGACAGGACTGAGTTCTCTACAACAGGGTTATGAACCTTTCTCAGGTTACGTTTGACCTTCTCAAGCTCAATTTGTGGATTGTCTTGCACTGGTTCTGCTGGATGGCTTGAAACTTTCCTGAAACTCCGTTTGGGTTTTTCAAATTCCGAAGTTGCTTGCACTGAGACATTGTCAGCATTCACAGCAGGGACCCTCCTTACAGTGCGCCTGGACTTGCCTGTCTCAGCTTCTATAGCTTGACCGTTGCCCTGCTTTCTATGAAGTTTTGAGTCTGAAACTTTTCTTGGTTGGGACACTGGTTTCCAAAAATGGGATGCTGACCAACGCTCTAACCAATTTAAGACTGAATTTGCATCCTCAAGATCGTGACGGAGGCACAGAGGCATTACGGAAGGTGATGAAGCAAGAAGCTAAAGCAACAAAAAAAAGTACTCACTTTCCATTTCAAAGCACACATACAACATTTTACAGAGATCAAATGACATGCTAACAAAATAACCAAGTGATCATTAACTGCTAAATACCTTGAAACCCAAATGTGACCATCTCATGATAAAACCTAATGCATACATGTTACAATCTTCAATTTTAACACTAAATAGAATTGCTGAAAATAGAGCCAGTTTATCTAGCATATCAAATCTCACCACATCAACCGAAAAAACTAACACTCACACTGAATGGTTAATGGTTATTCATGCCAGTGTAGATATCTTTACTACCTTTTCTGAAGGTTTTGAAACAGAAAATCAACATGAACTCAATTTCAACACTCTCCCAATTTGATAATTTATCAGTTTAAATTTTGGAGTGAAATGAGTTTAGCCACATAAATAATAAGCAAATAAACTAGATATTTAAAATCTATATCCCCTAATTGACTTGAAGATAAACCTTGACTACGAAATTGGTGCCTGTGAGTTTCATAGGATTCCATGTAACATAAAATGTCATTCAAGTGTATGACCCACATCACAAATTCCTCAAGGTGTGCATGATTTCTGCATATTAATTACCAAATAATTTTTTATTCATGAGCCATGTTAGGTTTCCATATCAAATGAAGCTTATCAAATAGAGCAAATAAGCCACTAGAGGAGACAATAAAAACATATCACAACTGACATGTATTAATAATAGATCCAACCATTGTCAATTCAAAAGAAAGAACTGTAAGATAATCATATCCATAGGTTTGATACAAATGCAATATTACCTTCCGAATGAAAGAATTTGCTGACAGCTTTGCCATTCGTGCAGATAAACTAATTCCCACATAACCCATCATCTTGCTTTCCTGAAAATAAAAATAGATAAAAAAACCAAGGGATGTATAGAAACAGCTAGTGTAACTCTGCCTTCAATATTTACAGTACAAAGAAAATGAGGAATGTAACTCACAATAATACATGCTCGAGTAAAATAATTATCATGAATAGCAAATATGAAAAGACAAGTTAAGTCAAATTGATGGCACATAACTTAAAGCTCTACATCCCAGTTCTTTAGAAGGGGTGAAAGCCATGGTTGTTAAATCGTGATTCATATCGTGAATCGGGAGAGGATTTCGTGAATCGTGAATCGGATCGGATCGGAAGATTCGAACATATATGTATAATAATTTTAAACAAATTTTTATAGGATAATTATACCAATAGTTATGAAGAAGAAAATTATTTTCTTTAAAAAAAAAAACTAATAAACAACTAACAAGAGTCCAAAATATTTGGAACAACTAAAATGAGTCCAAGCCGGCGTTGGCTCGCTGCTGCAAATATGATGACCATTATGGCACCACCACCAAACTCTTAGGTGATAATTTAGGTTTAAGTCTATGCTATGCTAGTCTCCTCTTTATATAGAATCGTTTCGTCTTCTTCATAGAAATCAGAAAATAGGAAAATAAAAAATAAAAAATAAAAAATTCAAAGTTCTTGGGTTGGACTTCAAAACTTTCTATATTCTGAATCGGTTGAATCGGTTTGAATCGTGATTCAATCGGTTGAATCGGATTGAATCGTGATTCAATCCGGTTGAATCAGGATTCATGTCATTCCGAGATTCAAACATGATTTTGAATCGTTTAACCTCCGAATCGTGAATCGTGAATCGTGAATCGTATCGAGAATCGGATCGTAGATCGTGATTTTTAACAACTATGGTGAAAGCATCTTTTATTGCCTTATAACATACATGAGAGTCAAATCAAGGGCAAGAGGAACTTCATGTGCAGCATAACTTCATGCAGATGCACACAACTTAGTGTTTTGCCTTACAGGGTACAAAAATAATGAATCACATTGCATAGAATCATTAGTAAGAGCTCATTTATCATCTTATACAAGTATATATTATCTTATGCAAACTAATAAAAATGTAGAAAAGGGGGCCCAAGGGTGAATGCATCCAATCTAAGACACAGTGTTAGAGATTAAGGAGCATCACATGACACTGCCACCTTTTACTTTATCATAGTATCCATGTCATGCAAAAGATTTTAGTTCTAAAGTCAACCATTAAGGTTGATCAAGACAAATCTAATTTCTTTCTGACGAATCAAAATGTGAGGTGCCACATGTCCAACCAATATACTAGAGCATAAGAATCATCACGCCCCATAAGTTCATCTAGAATGTCATATAGTTGTATAGCATACTTCAAGAAAAGTAAGAGAACTACACAGAAAGAATACACAAGGAAAGATCAGCAACTATTTGAACTAGACTACCAGAGAACTTTATCAAGAAATTACCAGAGGATTCACAGAGCAGCGCTTCTTACTCGCTTCGAGCCCAATATCAGAGTGTCTAATCTTTCTTCCACGAGCAAGTGACTGTAACTTGACTATTCCCAGCATACAGCTTAATGTAGCAATGGCTTGTCTCCTAACCAAATGACCACGAACAAGCGCTTGTAGCCTGATTATGCCTTTCAAGGCCCGAAATGCCCGACGAGCCTTCACATAATATGTTTATCATGCAAGTTATTGTCAACTAGTACAACTTGTGCTACACTAAGTTAAATAGAAAGAAACTAATGAGCTAGATGAGATCATAAAATGTATACTATAGACTAAATGAAAAGAAGAATCCAATATTTATTGTATTTGATTAAAGGGGGATCCTTTCATATAATGTGTACTAGAGTTGATAAATATAAGTTGACTAATACATAAAAAGATATAAGCTTAGAATGAAGACCTAAGGTGTGAAGGTAAGAAATTTTAATTAAATGAATCCCATAAGGCGCATTTGTTGGAGTTTGTGACAGCATCACAGGGGATGACCAACGAAAGCTCCTTGACAACAACTATGGTCAAATTCTGAAAATTGTTCCAGAAACAAATAGTCTGGGTTGACAGATCCCATAATTCTTATAAGCTAGGACATCAACAGAATACGCACCACTTGATCATATTAGCAATAGCAATATTGATACATAAAAGTTAACAACATAGACGATAATGATAATGACAGTGAATTACCAGATAACCCCTAAAGGCAGCTTGTGCCTTTGTGGCGGCTTGCTCTAGCCTGATTTTCTCAGGATCATCCGGTGCATCTTGATGTGTGTATCCTTGTGGAACTATGTCTTGAGTATCAGATACACTCCTATCATGAGACGAATTGGCAAATTCCTTGTTCTCCAATTCCACCTTTTCTTCATTCCTATCAATGGCATTGGATGTTGGATGTGTTGCCTCAGGAAAATCCAAAGCCAAACCAGCTTCTGGTGCCTTGGCAGAAACCAAAATCCCAGCCTGATTTGCAGGTTTCTACAAGTGAAATTTAATAAATGTAATAAGAGCTTATGTATCTTCATGAATCGAATACAAACCAGTGAAAGCAGACAGTGCTATACTTCATTCACAAATAGATTAATTGAAAAGAGAGAGAACAAAACTCAACACATTAAAGTGAAAGGTCTGCCAAGGTCAACTACTGATCAAATTTGACAGAACTGACTATACGTGAAGGATTTTCTCATCAAAACTTAATTTTAATCTTTGAGTCGCCTAGCAACAACCATATACTATTCGTACCAATTATCTTAACAAGAACTCTTCCACCTTTTAAAGCTGTATCAATGTGTGAAAGCTATGAGCAACACACTTTCGAGATGGAAATAGGATAATAATACCAAATGAAAGAGAAAAGAGTACATAGGACAAGTGACTCAATGTTTGTGTCCTATTTTTTGATAATATATGTTTTTTGGAATACATGATATGTTTCTATATAAACCCCTGAATTATATTGTCTATGGTTTGTAATAACTAGATTTTTTTTCTATGCTGTGACACATAATATATAAATTTGTTATATATAAAATAGATATTTTTTATTGAAATATATACATACCCTAACATATCGTGTCCTATGTTTTTTTTAATGATGAACCATGATTTTGAATAGTGTTGTGTATTCAAAATGGTGCTTCATAGCGTTAAAGTACATCCATGATCCAACAATGAAATGATTATCAGCAGGCACCTGCAGTGCCCTTCGATTAAATGTATGACACAGGTAAGCATCAGCTAGTACAAGCTTGTCAATCTTATTATTTGCCACCATTCATCTAGAAGGGACAAGAATAGTGCCGATAAAAATAAATCAATAAAAAAAGACAAGAATAGCAAAGCATATATTCAAATGGTACCACTTGCAAAATTCAAAAACAGGCCGGAGTGGGAATAGTCATATCCTTGGAATGACAACTAGTGGTTACATAAGCAAAATACTATCATACTAACCTTCAGATCTATTTAAAAATAAAATAAACATCAGTGCAACAGTTATACTGTTATACCTCTCTTCCCCTTGAAATACTAGATTTGGATGACTTCTTCCCAAACAGTACAGTCTTGATCCATTTTCCCGGTGATTTGCCCATGATAGAAAGATGAGAAAACCAAATAATAAGAAGCCGAGCCCTTTTCACTGCATTTCCGAAACAATAACAGCTTAAATATATATCAATCAAACAGAATGAATGCACTTCAATAGCAGAACCAGGTGATATGCTTGACAATATTCACATACAGCTTTCATCTACTTCAATGACTGATAGTTAAGAGACTGAATTGACATAAACTTAGTTCAATGACTGAACTGATCTATCCCTCCAAGTTCAAAGGCCATTTTGGTGGGGGTTTTCATAATGAAAAGAAAAAGATGTATTGGTTGAGACAATTCATTTAAGAAACATTGATCCACAAAATTGACCAAAACAAGGAATAAATAAACAAATAAGTAATAACCACCTCAGACCTCACACTTCATAATGGGAAATTCTTAAAATTTCTTCAGCTATTGGACATAACATTAAGCTTTGAACATATTCAAATCAACCATATACCAGATCGAGGAGCAACACATACTAATTCCTCTGCCGCAAACGCAAATCCACATTTAAACCATATTTTCACAAAGCCAAAGCCATAATATAAAGCTAAAAGAGGTGATTAACTACCAATGCATCCAAAAAAGGAAACAATTAAATAAACAAAAACAAAGAGCAATTCAGTAAAGCAGCGAGTCGTACATTTAACAAAAAAAAAATCCCAAATCAGTACAAAACTAGGAACTAAATCAACCACAAAAGCTCAATATCTGAAGTGATGAGCCCTAAAATCACAAGATCAAGCCAGATCTGGAGCATACCTGTCAAATGTGGCCCTCTCAAGCCCCAAATCTACCATTCCTGAACTCCAGAGGAACAGTCACAATCAAAGCACAACAACAACATTAAGGAAAAGAAGAAGTGAGAAAATGCTAAATGTAGATGTGAGTGAGGAAGAAATGGAGAGAGAGAGAGAGAGAGAGTACCAGTGAGCGAGAAAGTGAGTGAGTTTTGAGAGAGTGAAGCTCCAAATCAACAAAATATGATGCAATTTTTTCCACTCTTGCCTCGCTCGCTTCGCTTGCCGTACTGACACAGCATAAAATTGCCTGAAACTGCAATGGAAATGATTCAATGGTACGCGTATCCTTGATAAGGTCTACCATCTGCCCGTTAATTTCGGTAGTCTTTTTTGAACGGTCACGATGAGTTCACACGATGCGATGGTTGTCAGTGTCGGGAGTTAAGGATGAGTGGGAAGTGAGGTTGCTTCGGGAACAAGTGTCCCCGCCTCCAGCTTCTTTATCGTGTCGAATTTACTTTTATGCCCTCGTAATAGATATATGAAGCAGACGCGTGAGTTGAGGAGGTGGAGCACGAAGTAGGTAGAGCTGGCAAAACGGACCGATCCATCGGATATCTAAAACTCAACCCATTTCTTGACGGGTTTGGGTATGCATTTATCAACCCGGAACAATTCGGGTTGCTATAATGTCAAATTCTCGGGTATGTTAGGGTCGAGTTGGTATATCTGCAAAAAAAATTGTTTTATGTCTAAAATTTGAAACTAGACCTTATTTTATCCGTATTTTTGCCACTTCTACGTGCGAGACCGGGTGACTGTTAAAAGGGTAAAAGCGTAAGAGAGAAGTGAGAGTAGGGACATGGTGTGGCAGGACCTGTAAATGTGTTTGTTAAATAATTGAAGTTGGTGCAAAAAAAAGTGTTGTGTTTATAGTGTTATGTGATCCGGTAGAGGCCACCTACTCGGTGATCCACATCTTTAATTCCATATATTACTATTGACTAGCAAGACTTGGACAATCATGTGATATTGTCTTGGCTTTCCATCTTCTTGTTGAATTGTTTGTGGTAATGTTGATCATGTATTAGTCCTCCCCTTAGCTTTGCTTGTCGTCGGATTTAATTTTTGCATGGTGTCCATTGCTATTATCTAGGGTTTTGATTTGAAGTACAAGTTTGAGGTAAATGGCGCAAAAATTCAATAATTTAGAGCAACATGATGCGAGGATATAAATGGTTGGTGGATGTCAACCAAGATTCATGTAGTTGGAGGCTCGAATTTGAGAAGGTATCTTCATCAACTCTTTTTGATTCGGCAATGACTCGTGTATTCAAATTTCAATATAGTGCAATAGTTTGAGCTTGAGGTACCATTAAATAGTTGTGCGGTGAACTAGTGTTGGTACAATCTTTAATATATTGGAATTATTGGTGTCGGGAGAAATTTTTTTAAAGAAAATCAAGTATTGTGAAACTCTTATAGGTGATAAAGATCTTAAATTAGAATTGAAAATTGTTTGGTTTATGGGGTTAGAAAATTGTGGGTGCTCCTATTGTTTTCCATGGGAATTTTAAACTTTTAGATTCCGTTTGATTGCAGTGGTATAGGAGTAGATTGAATTTCGAAATCCATCATACTCTCTTATCCAATGTTTGACGACAACAATGGATTGGATTTCGAAATCCATTATGTGGTTTATATCTATCATATGATGGATAAAATAATCCAAGGGCCCCCCTGTATTACGATGGATTGGATATGAAAATATTTTGTATTCCCAAAATACCCTGAATTAATTCAATTTCATATTTAACTCTTATTC
>JAYMTA010006550.1:0-10302 GCA_036897625.1 Pelargonium cotyledonis
ATATATATATATATATATTCATTTTCGATTGGTTTTGTTGTTGTTAGCGCAAATTTTTTATCTACCATTTTCTACGAACGAATTGGTCACTTTTACTGAACGTTGCGTTAATTTTGGGACTAGTCGTTCAAGAACTTGGCTATAAAATGGAGTCTAAACTTTGTATTTTTTCACTACAACAACAATCCTATTCAATTCCAACTTTCCATATTTCTCATTTTGAGAGCCGATCGAATCATTTTCAAGTGTAGTATAGAATCAGTTTGTGAGGTGCAACACAAATCGACAATGACCAAATACATTCTCATTTGTGCTTAAGTTCTTTGTTCCACATATATTCTTCAATGCGAGATTTATTGTATGCACCACACAAGGACTCCAAAAGATGGAAGGGTAATCAACTTCTATGAGCAATCCTGCAGCCTTGCAAATCGGAGCTAGCATTATCGGTAATGATTTGAACTACATTTTCTGCTTCTAACTCAGCAATAATATTCTTCATCTTAACTCTCAAGAATATAGGGCATCCTTCGGATGCATTCATAAAATTAATTAAAGGTCTTAGCTTCTTTGCGCATCTGACCATCCATCGCTTACTATAATAATCCTTTTTTGATTTCATGTCCCTTTAACAGATTCCAACAATCTCTCGATGTTTGCCCTCTCTCTCTGTAAAGGAGTTGTTCTTACAGAATTGTAACCGAGAGGAATGAATATGGGAATCATATTATTTGTTGCATTAGTAAAAGCCCTCACATGCATATTAAGGATTTCTAGAAAAATGACAAGGAATTCCACCCGAATAAAACATTTTTGCAATATCAGATTTTAATTGGTCCCTTCATTCAAGATTAAAAGTTTTCTCTAGAGCTGATTTTGGTACCAAAATTTTCCTTTTCTTCGAATTATGAAATGCAAATGATGGTGATGTACTTGAGCCACTAACATGCAAAGAAGAAGGTCGTAATGAAATGTTTTTTTTTTTTTTTTTTTTTTTTAATCTCTCTTCAGCGTCAACTACCATCTTCTCTATCTCAATCATATACTCATTTGTGACTTTAGGACATGCCTTAATGCCTTGACCATGTAATTTAAGTAGATGTGTGCTTTCACTCTAGCTATAATGTGATTCTTATAAACAACATTACAAAAATTACATGACCAACATCTGTTTGAACCTTTATAAGCTCTTTCACTCATAAGTGTTGCATATGGCCATAAGGGAGAGTGATCATCAGTATTTAGCTAAAAATTGTAATACTTACTTATAGTTACAAATGAAGGTGATGAGGAAGAACTTGACATTCTTGTTGTACCAGAATTTGTATACATGATAAAAATAAGACATATATTAGCATTGAACATAAATTGATAAATAATTGAAAAAATGAATTGATCAGTCTTGGTACAATATTTGTACATGTATATGGTACAATATTTGTACATGTATATAGCATGCTTAAGATGATGCAGAGTTGTTGTTGTTGAGTAACAATGGTTTTAGAAGGAAGATAAAGTTGAGTTGTTTAGTGACAGTGGCTTTAGAAGTAGTGAACTGCATGTCTATAATTTTCATAATTTTATATAAATTAATTTTAAATCTGACATGAGAATCTGAAGATTCTCTCATTAGTGCTGAACTGTAGAGAAGTCTCTGTGTATTCTTGACGATATAATTTTTTGTCTTTTTTTTATTTAAATGATGTGTATTTGTATCCAAAATCATTTTTAAAGTATCCCAAAAGTATCAATGTAAATTTTTACCGTGCCCAACAATTTTGACCATACCCGAGCCGTACCTAATTTTTTTTCTATTCATATCGCTTGGGTAAGTACTCGGTACATATCCATGAGTACCCGCGAAGTACCAGTACCTGGTAAGTGCCCAATACCGGTAGGTCCTCCTTGGAGTACCCGTGCTTTATAACACTTTAGCATTCTTGAACCGACAATACAGTCATAACTCCACGTCTCTCAAATCAGCAACAACATCATCTCAAACCATCATAGAAATTTTTTTCATCTTCATAGTTTTATCATCCGAATGGACTACAAGTCGTGTCCAATAATCCATGCCTTCAATATCGACCTCAACCTCTTCAATGTCTTCTTCTTGCACATTGGCATAAAATTCATCTTCACAATCGTCGACTCCATTGCTTGAAAAACCAATGTCTCATTCATTATGTTTTTCTTCCTCAGTAGGTGGTACGACCCCCTCCTTCGAATAATTCTGCCAAGGTACATCCCCTTCATCATCTTTGACTATATGCTTACCCTTTATCTACTCAGGAATCTGCATATCATCATCCTCTCATGCACTATCAGATTGGTCTTTTTCAGTTTCATGTCCGAAAGCCTCTATTTCCCCCACCCCTTCACAACCTTTCCCCAAATCGACCCTGTCAACACTATTATTTTCTTCCTTATCATCGTTAACAAACGTAGCCAAATGTGGCTCACCATTAACAATATATAGTGAAATGATTTACATATTTGTGTAGTAATTGAACATGTACCTTACTTGTTTGTCGTTCTTCAATTCTTGTAAGGAGAGACCAAGAGGAATCCTCCAATAAATTGTGCTTGTTAGCTCATACCCTAACTCACAAATAGTGTGCAATATTTAAAGCATCCCACATCTATATAGGTCGATATCAACTATGTATCTTGCCTCTCCATCCTTGTATCTCAAATCATAATCTTTCACAAACGTCCCTCCATGATGATATTCAAATATTTTATGGTCAAAATTAGACATGGTATCTGTGTTAGGAAATATCCTAGTGACCAATCATGTATGATTATAATAGAACAATTTCTTGTAATGTTCAATTTAATAAATAAAGGCATTTTCATTCTTAAATAAAAAATGTACCCTAAAAGTCCTTAAACTATCTATTTTGTTCTGCTATGGTCCTTAAACTTTCATCTGTTCCGCTCGGGTCCAAAAACATGAATTTTTGTTTTCGTGTCAAGTGGCTAACGGAATCCGTCAGTTTTAACTGACGTCGTTAAGTTGAAATGCAATTTTACTGTTTTGCCCTTAAAAATATAATTAAAAATTAAAAAAAAACAATAAAAAGAAAAAGAAAAAGAAAATTGAGATCGCTTTTGGCCTCCATTCCCGACCGCCCTCTCGGACCTCCCTCCTCCGTCTCGCCACCACCGTCCCCGGACCTCCCTCCTTCGTCTCCGGCGAGAGCATGTATGTGCTCGCCTTGCTTCAAAATCAAAAGATCTCGGCAGATCTGGGTTTACTGTCATCGGAGAAACTCCAGAAATCGAGCCGCCGACGGACTGTAAATTCCTGTTGCGGATCCCGATTGGCTGTGGCCGGAGTTGCTAGAGCAGGGGAACACCATATCTCTCTGCAAAAGGCTCGACGCCGACTGTTCAGCGGCTGACTCTGGCTCTGATTTTGGGTCTGTAAATGGATTGTTGAGCGTCGTTCATGGCGGTTCCGGTGGAGAGAGAAGAAGAGGACGGAGAAGTGACAATTTCAAACCCAAATTAAGGCTTTTGAAAATGCTCAGAACCTTAATTTTGTGTTTCATTCAAAAATGGTGAAATTCACCGATTAAGAGAAACAAAATTTAAAACTGAGAACATGAACTTGATCAGATCAAAAGCTACAATTGAATTGAAAATAAAAACAAAGCAAACCCATAACTCCATGACTCATTGAACACAATCCATAAGAAAACAAAGAGCAGACAGACATAACTCTTGAATTTAGATTCTATGGTTTCTGTTGCTGCTCGCCGGAACTTGAGAGCACGAAGGACAGCGAGGCCGTGAGCCTTCACCCCGGCGAGCCCTCTGCTCCCTATCTCTATCTCTCTTCGATTTCCCTCACTTCGGGGATCGTCCACAAAGAAGAAGACCACGTTGCCGGAAAAAATGGCCCACGGCGGAACAACGATGAAGACGGAGGATCAGACCTGATCTCTTCTTCTTCTTTTTTAATTATTAATATTTTTAAGGGCAAAATTGTAAAATCACGTATTTTTAATGATTTTTCAATTTAAATTTAACACTGTCAGTTAAAATTAACGGATTACGTTAATAAGTTAACGGAATGTTCTTAGCGAGAACAAAAAAACATGTTTTCGGACCCGAGGGGAACAAATGAAAGTTTAAGGACCCCAACGGAACAAATTGGATAGTTTAGGAACCTCTGAGGTACATTTTCCTTCTTAAATACACAGCTTTTGTGTATAAGTATGTAATTATATGAGATTGATCATAGGATAGTTATATTATCCCTAAACATGTCCCTAGTTGAATATCACCATGGTACAGTCAATAGTGATACAGTTTAGACTAGTATATTATTGTTTGATGGCAAATTGTTGTCATATGACATTGGGATGTCACTCAACAGTGTTATGGTGGTTAGTGAACCATTACACTGGACCGACCCACATGAGAGTCTTTCATGGGATACTGCTTAGCTGTCATAACCGACTCTTCTAGAATTGTGGCGAAATATATTGATCATTAGACTTGAGATCACCATAGGCATCTTGACATGACAAGTCATGTGCTTTGATCCAGTCAAACGACATCCGTAACATGATTTCTTGTAACGGCGGATGTTAGGTCCACCACAAGTCATGAAGACGGGTGGTGAGTAATCAAGATAGTATTTGTCCATCCAGACCAACAGAGCGATATCTCTAGGCTCCTTGATGAGCATGTTTTATGAAGATGTGCACACAAATGATACGACATATGTTGTCGTGATCATTTATTCTAATGACATGGTAGGGATCTAGAAATCATATGATCTGGATCATACGAGTATGAAAGTCCATGGCTCGTGTTTGGATCAAGATATTTAGGACAAAAGGATCAGACATTTAATAGATACGTTTCATAGGGATTTGACTGTCGCGTAAAGTCTCACAACTTGGGTAGCACTTGTAGCTTGGTAGGGTCCGCTCAGTGTTTATGTCGTCTTAGAATGTCATTTCCAACGTCGTGAGATCTCATACGGTCACACCATTCGGGTGATCGCGTAAGAGAACCTTTAATAAAGTCTAGAAATGTTTGAAAAGCGTTTCCAAGATGTCTCTATATTTACACCAATGGAAGTTCAAAATTGTTCTGAGAAAATTCACGTTTTTGGACAACGTGTTTAAGTGCGGTTAGACTGGATTGGTTGGACCAAGAAAGATAGTGATGATGGTAAAATAAATTTGGATAGCAATCTAATTAATTTGGACCACTTCTATCCAAACTATGTGGCTATTGATTCATATGAAACTGGTTCAGTTTGATTGCATTTTTTTGGCTATTTTGATTTAGGCTTTGTGTGTGGCTTATAAATAAGTAGTAGCCTACACTTTAATAACCCCATTGAGACCCAAGAAGAGAGCTAAAAAAATTAACTCTTCACTTCAATGAAGAACTATTCAATGTTTGAATATGAAATAAACAAACATTTTGAAATGGTATCTTTGAAGTTTTCCATGTGGTTAGGGATGTGATACTTCAAAGGTCTTGAAGATCTATTTGAATGTCATTTCTCATCTATTTAAATAGAGAGGGAAGCTAGTCCAATATTTTAAAAACCGATCCGGAGGTCGAACCGGGTCACCGGGCTGACCGGGTCAATCGGTCGGGTCGGTTATCATAATAAAATATTACATATATTTATATATATACTCTTTATGTAGAAGATAAGAGTACACGAAGAATATGTATGTTTTGAGTTTGGTATCTTTGCTGGCTTTGTGATGTAGTTGTTACAAATCAAAGGCAAAATATTATAAACTCAACCCAAAATAAAAGTAATTCATACTCAAACACATTAGATCCAGCAGCACCATGCGTCTTACAAACCTTATTACCGATCACGCTCGTCATCAACCATCTTTTTCCCGTATATCTCAAGCAAAAAATATATATATATATATGTGTGTGTAAAATCAAACAACAACTCCCTATGACTTTGGCGACGCTGGAGTTGCAGAATATGAGTAAAGAAGAAGAATAAGAGGAGATGAAACCACATCCACAAGTAGGCTTAGATTTAGGGTTCTTTCTTAAAACTTTACTATTTTATTACATGTGATGTCTCACTTTAATGTAATGGGCCCAAACATTTTCTCATATTTTGTGAAAAGCCCAATTACAGTTGGGTTTGTAATTGTAAAGTAATATCCCAATTAAAGAGTATTTTTTCTTCTTCCCAAGATGAAGACCGGGCGACTCAGTGAAATCGGACCGGTTTTACCATTCTTGACCGAATTTGACTCAATTACCAGGTAAGTGGACAATTGGACCGGTGTAACCGGTCCGCCCGACCGGTTCGATCCAATTTTTAAAACATTAGCAGTCACCACTTTGTATTTACAAACACATTCTTATGAAAAGATTGAGAGCACAGAGAAAAACAAATTGAGAAGGTGCTGCCCGGTTTTGGAGAGTTCAAGAAGCAAAGGGTCCTCGGAACTTGGTAACACAAGGATGAGGATTTCGAGCTCAGGATGAATACCTAAGGAGACACAAGTCATACCGCTGGTGTTTGTGACCATCAACATCTCCTCAAAGTGTTTGTGAAACACACGAAAGGTAATCAATCTAAGCATCGGTTAGTATTATCATCTTAGATGGATCATTGGAAAGGTTTTTTGGAAATTTTTTTGTTATATATGCATGCTTGCTTTCACTATTCTTCCCTCTAAAACCTTACAATCTGCACATAAATAAGACGAAATCATGCCCATGACAATAATTAACAACTAAAACCAACAATTCAAACTTCAAAACAGTTCACTCACATAAATCATGCCCTAATATAATGATCACAATAACCCATTTTCATTCAAATACAAAAACCCTAAGGTACCGTTTGGATTAACATTTTTTGTTTGGGAATGAGACTGGAGTATGAGAATGGGAATGAGATTCTCATTGATGGTATTTGGATTAGAACACACTCATTCCCACTCTGATTCTCTTTCTCTTTCTCATTCCCTCACCCAAGAGTAATTTGATTCCCACCTATGTTGGATGAAGTGGAATTCTCATTCCCATTTCTTCACTTTTTATTTTACGGTATAAACTATAATAATTCATAACCTTGCGCTCAAATGTTCGATTGACATAATTTTTTTTTTTTGTTTCATATAACTTTTCGGTAGGAACATTAGTATGATTTTAATTTTTTTTTTCAAATAATGCATATTTATATTTTAAAATTCTGCAACAATAAAAAAATTGAAACTAGTTTTGTATCTGAACTTTGGATCAATACGAATATATATAGACACACACATGCATATATATACACACACATACATATATTTACATATACACATACGTATATGTATGTATGTATACATACATACATATGAATTCAATTGATTTTTTTTAACATAATCAAATTCATATTGGGTTCGTATTGACTAATTCAACACGATAAATTATCAGCTCGTGCTTGTATTGATTTTTGAGTGTCCGCGAGTTTGAATTTAAGTTGCCGCTATATATTTTATAGCATAAATAAAAATTAGTCGGCAGTCTGTTTCAACAAGCCTACACATGAGCAGTTTTAATTATTTTAATCACGAATAATGATTTTTTATATAAAAAAATTGTCATGCTTATCTATTCTTAAATTACAAGTAACGTTTTTTTGTTAGTATAATTATTTAAATATTTGTAAAAGTGATCAAAATGGTAATCCAAACGCAACCTACATTTTTCCCTTGGAACTTTAGAATTCAAATTAGGAAAAATTGATTTAAATTCATTTTCAAAGGCACCTTGCAGGTATGGAGTTGGAAGTTCATCACATACCTTATGCAAAGGGAGTTCTTCTCTAGTTCAGACGACAACTTCAAGCAAATATCATTACTTCGTCTTTGCCAAAACAACAATAACACCACAACAAATCTCAGCCAGTCACCTCAACTCGCAAGCACTTCGCCTTTGCCTAAACAAGAAGACAAGCTGACCACAACCTCAACTCATCGTCCTCTCAAACTTACACTGCAAATAAGAGTTTAAGTCATGTGCAAATTTTATCTCAATAATTATGAAATATTTGTATTTGATTACAATCAAACAATGTACGTAATATTATTGGTTTATTAATGAGGAGCATTATTGTCTTCACAATGTTAAACTCGGGGTTAAGGGCGGATATATATGTCATGACAATGTTTAGGTGTATATTTGATTTGAAAAAAGTTGTTGGAATATATGTGATTTAAGTCAATAGTTAAACTAAAGAATACTCATATGAAAATTTTCCTTATTTTTTACCCATTTTTCAACTCTCGTAAGTTCCAGGCTCTCTGGCACAATACAAAGATCAAACTTTTTTCAAGACTTAAAGAAAGAATGGAAGATGATTGTAATTCGGGTTAAAACAAATAAGGCTACAGGCTTAAATCATAGATCAAAACTAAGAGAATCATGTAAAGGGTGGATATTTAAGACTCAAACGATTCAAACATACAAAAAGTTGAAAGCGATTGCGTCGCGGCAAGTTGTGCAGAACTATTACAAAAAAGGATTCTACTAGATCATATATGTGTGTTAATTGATGCTGGATTGGTGGTTCAAGAGTGCTTATTTGGATGTTATCTTAGATCATGAATTCGCATAGATATACAAAGCGAACATTAGTGGAGAACAAAACCAAGGAAGAATGAGAAGTAGCAAAGCTCGATTGACAACTTGTCATCACTAAATCCACTCGTGTAATTTTCCTTCTTTGCATTATTGTTAGGGATTCATTAGGGTTTGTATGTTTAGATTAATAGATATGTTTGCTTGGGTTGATCTTAGTTTGATCTTGGTTACTCAATGTCTGTCTATGAGAGTAAGTAGCTAAACATGGTTAGGGGTGTGGTTAGTTTAATGGATTTATGCTAGGTTTTGGAATATTGTTTTGGTGTTTTGTTCATATTATTGTTTCTACGGTTCGTTAAATTTAATGCTTGTGAATGATATGATCACCCATGAACTCGATCGTAGTATGTGCATCACTCTATACACAGAAGGTGTAGGTATGGATCAAACCACAAAGTAGAGGTATCTTTTGTTAGTAGTATGCCTCTCGAAGCTTTACGCTCGCACGCAGTCAGCTTAATGCTAGGAAGCAGGCGAGCCAACTGTGAGTAGTATGTCCTTGGACACTTCCACCCTATGTCTCGGGTAGCCTTTATAGTAGGTCATGAGTAACCTTATTGATTGGGTAACTTGATAGGACATTAACACCACTGCATGTTCTTAACCTATGTTCATTGTCATATCTAAATCACATCCCGATCATTCATATCCTTTGGTTTACATCTCTTTACTCATTTTTTTACTTGGATTAATTACATATTTAGTCCCTGTACTATCACAAAATGGATCGAATTGATCATTGTACTTTAAAATGGACCAATATAGTCTTTGTACTATCAATTTGTGAATCCCGTTAGTTCCTGCCGTCAATTTTCATCAAAAGAGTCGTTAAAATTACTTATGTGGAATTTTTTATGAATAAAAATAATTCAAAAACATAAAATTAATATACAATCAGCACTGAGGTGGCATTTGGTTGACAAATGTCATATTCTCATTAGTTAGTGTAAAATTTTAAAATATAACTTTTTAAAAATACTAAAATCTTAATCTTAATTAAAAACATAAACCAAACAATCCCTTAAACTGAAAAAATCAAAAATCAAAATCAAACCTAAACCTAAACCCTAGCCTCTCTCTCTCCCATTTCTCTCACTACTCATCTTCCAGCATCACCGGCGACTGTCCACGGCGGCGCCTCCTCCTCTCTCCAGCGTGGCCTCGGTCATGGAGCACGGCGCCTCCTTCTCCTCTCTCTGGCGTGGTCTCGGTCGTTTCCGGTCTGCTCGTTGTCGCCGCCGTAGTCGGTCGCCGCCGTCCTTGCCGAGAGTGAAGGAGGGGTTGAATTTGTTGTCGAGGACGCGTGCGCCGCCGGGAGTGACGCCTTCCGCTGTCCAGGTACGCTTCTGTCCATCTCTTCTTCATTTCTGTGTGGCCGTGAGGTGGGGCTCTGTCATCGGCGGTCCTAGCTGGTCCGTTGCTGTGTCTCGACGGCTTTGCTGATTAATCCGACGAAGCCGGTGACGATGACAGAGGATAGCACAGCAGACACGAAGAACAACCATGTTTTGGTTGGGATTTGAGTTTTGAGAGAGGGTGTGTTTTGTGAACGAAGAACACAAAAACACAATTCATGTTTTGGTTGATTTTGTATCACTGTATATGGATTTGGGGATTAGTCTATAATTGTTTATTTGAGATTGAAGTTTT
>JAYMTA010006551.1:0-10302 GCA_036897625.1 Pelargonium cotyledonis
TGTCGTTATGGTGTTATTTTTCAATGTCAAGGTAGTTGTAAATTAGTTAAGTTTAGTTTTCGGGCCTTCGAATATCATGTGGTAGCAGCGATCCACGTCTAGATGTGTGTCCGAGGAATCGCCTCCAGCGTGAGAGTAAGATCTCCACACAAATAGAAAATATGAATTGAATGAGAATCAAATCTTCGTAATTCGATTGAATCAACGAAAAACGCATGAAAATTGTGAAGAACACAAAGAACGTTTGAGTGTGTTTTTGGGTTCTTACGAGTATGTTCGAAGAGTAAAGTGGCCGATCCTAATAATGTGGACTTGAGTCTCCTTTTATAGTCCTCAATTTTACCTGACACATGACGGCTTCTGATTGAACGATGCTGAGGTGGGACCCACAGGCTCTGCGACCTCTCGCTCGCTGTCTGTTGGATATGCAACCAACAGGGCAGACGATGTTCTCTTTTCCACTGCCTACTGGATCTGCACACCAGTAGGGCAGCTGGAATTCTCATTTTGTCTCTTTGTCAGTTGGTCCTAATTGCCATCTAGATTCTCACTATCTTCGATTTCCGAATCCAACCATGTGGGAGGCAAAGTTCATATTTGATCGACTACAAGGAGAACACTGGCTAAGGTGAGAGGCTAGAGCAAGACACGCGGCCTTTTTAGGGTCCGCGACCAGGCCTATGCGTCCCTCCTATGTCAGATATCCCTTGATACGACTCCCTTGATTCAGGTACTCTTGCTTCGGACTACCCACTTTGAGAAACCCTGCTTCGGGCTCCCCCACGTCAGCTTTATTTATTCTAGCTTTCCTTTTTTATGTAAGAAGTCTCCAACATATTAGTGTTTCCTGATTTCAGCAAGGCTCTCCAATTGCAGACTCTCCAACTCAAGGATCTCCAATAAAAAAACTTACTGTAAATGTACGTTGTCGTTGCTTTACAAACCCTAACAACATCTCAACTTGCTATTAAGATAGAGCTCATTCTTTTAACGAAAAAGAGCACAACTTTTTATTTGCAAATTCAAGAGACCATCCCACCTTGAAAATAAAGAACAATCATTGTCGAACGAAAATTTTAGCTAAGTCTCAAAGTTAAAACGATTTGTTTTGGTTGAAATATGTAGTTTGATGATAGGTTGGTAAAAATGATTGTATAAAAAAGTTTGATGGCATTGAAGCAATCAATTAACAATATTATGCATTCTGTACATTTATTGAGAATGTGTAGAGTAGCTAATGATGTGAAGGAAAGAGTTGCGTTTTTGCTTAACAAGGATTATGCCAACATGGATCCTCCTTTGAGCCTGCCTTAACACCTCTCCATCTTTACTCAATTAAATTATACAGAATTGATCATTCGAATGAACATACATACACAACACAAGTATTGGATTTGGAGTTCACTTCAATGCCATACAATAATTGCAAAATTATGCACCGATTTCAATTTATATCCTTCAATATCACCCTTCGGCATGTACGGTTTTTTAATTCCTTTTCACCCTATTCTCAACCTCCACAATACTAAAGTGAACTACTCCTTTTGTTAATTACTCTACCTTTATGTTTATAAACTAAAAAATACTATTCACTCCAATATATAATAAGTGTCATTGTTTGAAAAGAGAAGTGTAATTACGTACTTAAAACAACATAAAAAGTGGCAAAAGCATGAATTACACACAAAGAGAGAGAGAGAGAGAGAGAGAGAGAGAGAGAGAGAGAGAGAGAGAGAGAGAGAGAGAGAGAGGTCATATCGTGAGGGCTAGGGTTTGCAGAGGATTGCGTCTACAACGTTGGATGGACTATGATGGTGAGTCGGAGTTCTCCTTAATAGAAATAGCGACGAAGAAGGAGGAAATTGCTATTTCGGAGAAGATGAAAGTGTAGTCTTTCATTTCATTGTTGAAGACCGCATTGTTTTGAGCCAAATTATACATGTCATAGTATAACTTAATAAATAATATTATAATCATTTTGAAGCATTTGTGTCATGTAGGTGAACAGATTAGAAATGATGTACAAAATGAAAATAGAGGCATTTCTCCTTGGCAAAACTGTGGCCCAAAAATCTCAATACCATTTTCAAATGTTGTTTTACCACGTTATTGGCAATTCATGTCCATCTATTTTGTTTAAAGAAAAATGTACAATCATTTTAAGATAAAATATTCATGAAAAACGAGACATTCATTTTGAAACAAACGAGTGAGAAACAAGAATCAAGATTATGACGTGATAATCTACCAATGGTAATAACCTAATAGCCTTAGCAAGAGTTGGGAAGTAACTAGTCGTTACATTTTGCTAGTTGGAAACAAAGTGTTGGTTTCGTTCCATTTTGCTACTTTGGTTTTAGGTAAAAATACACACATCACATTCAACTTTCCTTAACAATACAAATAATTTTTTTTTTTAAATCCATTTTATTTTTCCTCAAAAAATGGACCAAATCCTCTCCACAGTCTCCTCTGTTTTCCCCCCTATCCTCCTTTCCCACTCGCCACCTCGCGAGTGCGAAACACACGCGAACACACCGAAGCGCGTGCATGTACGACGCGAAAACGGATATGAACTAGTACAACCGTAGCCGTCAAAAAAAAAAACGGTGAAAAAAAAAAAGCGAATGATGGCCGGCAGCTAACGTCTATTCACCGCCGTTTACGCAATTCTCTCTCCTCATAACGTCTCTGTTTTTACTGTTTCCTTAGGCCTCACGCCAAACGCCTGCTCTGTTTTTATCTCTCTCTCTCTCTCTGCTCTTCTGTCACACTAGACTATCGAAGAAGTGCTCTGCCATGAGCTGAGCTAGCTACCTACAGCATCTCTTCTCTTTAATTTCTGCTCTCCCATTTCCGCCGCTCTTGCTCTCTCTTCTCTTCTGGTTTTGTGTTTTTGTTCTCTGCGCAATGATGGTGGAGCTGGATCCTCTGCCTCTGTTTCTGTTCCGCAAGATGGACGCTTTTCTCTGCCTGGTTCTCGCGATGCTGTTCTTGCTGTCGTGCCCTCTTGCTACGTCGCTCGATGACCAAGGTCCTGGCTTGGGACTTCCTGGGTTTCTGTTCGTTTAGTTGGTCCCGAGTTCTTGCATTTTCTGGTTTCGGAGAATATACCCTGTTGCGAACGTTCTGTTCTACTTGTTTGGTTTGCGAGAAAATTGCAAAGACCACATGCCCATTGTTAATGTATTTCGATTCTTGTGTCTTTTAGTATAGGCCCAATGATGGTTGTGTCTTCATTGTCATGACCGTTTCCATTTCCAGCATTTTCTCCGATCCTTTTTAGTGGTTGGAATGGGGATTTTAAATGGGCTGTGACTGTTTTTGAGCTTAAAAAGATGATCTTGAAGACTATCCGGCTGGTTATTATTGGGTCACATGATTTTATTATGTTTAATTAATGGCACCCAGTAAATGAAAAAACAATCTTGTTTGTCTGATTTTAAGTTTGAAATGATGGGGTTCACAGGTAAAGCGCTCATGGCAATTAAGTCCTCCTTCAGCAATGTGGCTAATGTGTTGCTCGACTGGGACGATGTGCACAACAATGATTTCTGTTCTTGGAGAGGTGTCTTCTGCGACAATATCAGCCTCTCCGTCGTTTCTCTGTAAGTTTCAATCCAAACCCATTTCCGTTTATGCACCATTTTGATGCTGCACTGGTTCTTGGTGGTGATTTCTGATGATAACTTTTCATGGTTTGTTTGAAGGAACCTCTCAAATTTGAATTTGGGTGGAGAGCTTTCAGCGGCTATTGGAGATTTGCGCTATTTGCAGTCCATGTATGTCTTGTTTCGATTAAGTGATCATTGTTACTGTAGCTGAGTCTTTGTGTGATTATGAGATATGATATCTGTTTCTTTCTGATGAACTGATAATGGCAGAGACCTGGAAGGGAATAAATTGACTGGTCAAATTCCAGATGAGATTGGCAATTGTGCTTCTCTTGTCTATCTGTAAGATTTCATTTTGTTTGGACTTTGTTTTGTAGTTTTGGATTTGTTTATTCATTTTTTGACATTTGTACTCATAATTTAGGGATTTGTCTGATAATTTGCTATATGGAGACATACCCTTTTCCATATCTAAGCTGAAGCAACTGGAATTTCTGTGAGTTGAATTTGTACACTTGAAAATGTAGTTCAACTAGGAACGGTTTCTTAATTGCTATAAGGACTGAGCTGAGATACTTGCCCTGACTCAGGAATCTGAAGCAAAACCTGTTGACTGGTCCTATCCCTTCAACCTTGACTCAGATTCCAAACCTGAAAACTATGTGAGTTCCATTTTTTCTTGCATCCTAAACCCAACTGCTATTGACAACCCGTTTTTTTTTTTTTTTTGGGTCTTTGGTGGATTTTGTTGTGAATATCCTAGAGTATTTTCTGAACAGATATTTACATCTAGTTGTCACTATTTTTTTCAGTGATCTCGCCAAGAACCAGTTTACGGGTGAAATTCCGAGGTTAATCTATTGGAATGAAGTATTACAGTACCTGTAAGTAGTTTTACAACATATATATTCATTGAGATTATGGATATTTATCTTTAAAGTTTAAATCCTGCTCATGAATTAACTTACACGAAGTCATCATATTAAGTATAGAAACATATAAATGCAACTGATATTAACACGGTTGATGTTACTGTAAACAGTGGTTTGCGCGAGAACTTGTTGACTGGGATGCTTTCCCCTGACATGTGCCAACTGACAGGCTTGTGGTATTTGTAAGTAGTAAAGTTTTGTTAATTTCTCAGCTCCTATATTCATTTTTGTGGCAATTAGCTATGATTTATGATCATAATGTTGGACTTTGTATAATTCTATTTTCAGTGATGTAAGAGGCAATAGCTTAACTGGCACAATCCCAGACAGTATTGGGAATTGTACAAGCTTTCAAATTCTGTAAGCTTCCGTTCACCAGTGATTTTTGAATTTGGTGGTTGTTTTATGTGGTGCTTATTATTATACTTTGGTTGGGGATTCAGGGACGTATCATACAATCAAATCACCGGGGAGATTCCATACAATATTGGCTTCCTACAAGTAGCTACTTTGTAAGTTCTCTTTTCTAATTTGCAGTCTCCCTTTAACTTTTAGGACTTTTTTTTAAGAAAACTGGGCAAGATTTAGGATTATAGTAATTTATTATTGTTTGTAACTCGTATTGCTAGGTCACTTCAAGGTAATAGACTAACTGGGACAATTCCAGAGGTCATTGGTCTAATGCAGGCCCTTGTTGTTCTGTAAGTACACATTTGGTGCATACATTTTGAAGATATTTGGATTGTCATGAAATGATTTAGTCAATTGCCTTATGCTGAGAGTTGTGCAAATGTATATGAAACTATTTCTTCCCAGGGACCTAAGTGAGAATGAACTCGTTGGACCCATTCCACCAATACTTGGCAACTTATCGTACACCGGCAAACTGTGAGTTCAGTTTCTTTAGTATTACAAGCTAATACTTTATTGTGCAGGCAGGCCTTGATATATTTGTTTGCAATGCCAGGTACCTCCATGGCAACAAACTTACCGGTCCCATTCCGCCCGAGCTTGGCAACATGTCAAAATTAAGCTACTTGTAAGATATCTCTTGAAATTTTGATTTGTACTTTGTATTATATTTTTCTTTCATGTATGCAGTGTCTGAGCTATCATGTTTTTGCAGGCAGTTGAATGATAACAAATTAGTTGGTCGAATTCCTGAGGAACTTGGGAAGCTGGAGCAACTCTTTGAATTGTGAGTAAATATCTCCCCATCTCCCTCTCAATTTTTTTAGTTCCATTAACTGACCATTATACCATGTAACAGGAATCTTGCCAACAATCTTCTTGATGGACCCATTCCACATAATATCAGCTCCTGCACCGCATTGAACCAATTGTAGGATATAAGATTATAATAATAATTCCTCTATTTAACCTCCCATTTTAGCTGAATAATAATTACTGAATTTAGCTGTGTTTCAATTTTCTGTAGCAATGTTCACGGTAATCGCTTAAATGGATCCATTCCTTTAAGTTTCCGGAATCTGGAGAGTCTGACTTACCTGTAAGTTCTGCTACTTTTTGTTTAGGACTGCATATATGTCAGCTGAGCATGTTTCCTATATGGTAATATTAACATATGCAATTTTATTGTGCATCCAGAAACCTTTCCGCAAACCATTTTAAAGGCAGGATTCCAACTGAGTTGGGCCGCGTAATCAATCTTGATACCATGTAAGTTTATTATTATTATTATTATTATGTTTTAAAAATATAGGTTTTCCTGGTCACTCAAACGATAATTAAACAGCTCTTTTATATTTCCATGATTCCAGAGATCTCTCTAGCAATTTTTTCTCCGGACCTACTCCTGCTTCTATTGGTGATCTAGAGCACCTCCTTACTTTGTAAGTGTGTTATGGAAGCATGACATTTCTTCTCACCCTCCACTAGGTTCATTGACTAAAGTGAACCAATTTATTGTGCATATTAATGCAGGAATTTAAGCAACAATCATCTTGATGGGACTTTACCAGCAGAATTTGGAAATCTCAGAAGCATTCAAATATTGTGAGCTTTTCTTGGGGAAAATTTTGGGCTAATCTTTGATGGTTCTTTTGCCAGTCCTTGGTTTGTAATAATTATGATTGTTTATGAATTTGTAGAGATATGTCGTTTAACAACATATCTGGTAGCATTCCTTCAGAAATGGGGCAATTGCAAAATATTGTGACATTGTAAGTTCATTTCCTTGTGATATCCTCTGCTCAGTTTTCTATAAATTTTTGCGGCAGCAAACTTTGAACTGTGGTGGTAATCCATTCTTTCTATGAGGCAGAATTCTGAAGAACAACCACCTTCATGGCAGAATTCCTTATCAGCTGACAAATTGTTTCAGTCTTGGCACTTTGTGAGTACCTTCATATTTGTTGTTATGTATGTGGATATGGTTTCTGAAGTGTTCCTAATTATCAAGTGCTTTTTGTTTGCAGAGACCTCTCCTACAACAATTTGTCAGGAGTTGTACCTCCTGCAAGGAACTTCTCACGATTTCCACCAGAAAGGTATGGACTAATAACATTACTATGGAACTATTAAGTTCTTGGAGTTTTGCTCATACAACTATTTGTGTTGTAGTTTCATTGGAAATCCATTGTTATGTGGTAATTGGTTAGGATCAATTTGTGGCCCAAATGAGCCAAAGTCCCGAGGTATTGATTTGTTTTTTTACTACACGTTTCTCTATTTTGCCATAATCACAATGATCTTTATGTTGTGGGTGTTGATTTTTGGCGTCCTAATGTACTAAGGCTTTTTGTTTGGTCTCCAGCAATATTCTCCAAAACTGCAGCTGTTTGTATGACTTTGGGCTTACTCATGTTGTTGTCCATGGTCATAGTTGCTATCTACAAATCAAACCAACCAACCAACTTGGTGAAAGGGTCTAATAACAAGACTATGCAAGGCATGTATATTCTGGTTCTATTCTCATATTTTTGTGCAATATTTACAAATAGAATTCCTCATAGTACGTTCTTTTCCTTTCCAGGTCCGCCCAAACTTGTAATTCTTCAGATGGATATGGCCATACACTCCTTTGATGATATAATGAGAACGACAGAGGACTTAAATGAAAAGTATATTATAGGGTATGGGGCTTCCAGCACAGTGTACAAGTGTGTATTAAAGGGTTCTCGGCCAATTGCAATTAAACGACTTTACAATCAGTATCCACATAACTTGCGGGAATTCGAGACTGAGCTGGAGACAATTGGTAGCATCAGACATAGAAATGTAGTCAGCCTGCATGGTTACTCATTGTCATCCTTTGGAAACCTTCTCTTTTATGATTACATGGTGAATGGCTCTCTTTGGGATCTTCTTCATGGTAAGTAAAATTTGCTTTGATCCTCAGTTTGCTTGCTAGGTCTAGAACCACAAATTATTTCATGATTGGCTTACTCTACAGGTCCATCAAAGAAAGTGAAACTTGATTGGGAAACACGCCTGAGGATAGCGGTAGGAGCTGCTCAAGGACTTGCTTATCTTCACCACGATTGCAACCCTCGTATAATCCATAGGGATATTAAGTCCTCGAACATCCTGCTCGATGAGAATTTTGAGCCTCGACTCTCAGATTTTGGGATCGCCAAATGCATACCTTCTGCTAAAGCTCATGCATCAACATTTGTTCTAGGAACGATTGGGTACATTGATCCAGAATATGCCAGGACCTCTCGGCTCAATGAGAAATCAGATGTTTACAGCTTTGGGATCGTTCTTCTTGAGCTTCTGACCGGAAAGAAACCAGTGGACAATGAATCTAACCTGCATCAACTGGTATGTTTTCTTGCAAATTGTGAAGTTCCTAGTCATAGTCAATTGATTGTATGAACATTGTGAAATTTACTTGTTTTATATATGGTTCAGATATTGTCCAAGGCAGATGATAACACAGTCATGGAAGCAGTTGATCCTGAGGTCTCCGTAACATGCTTGGACTTGTCTCATGTAAAAAAGACCTTCCAACTCGCACTTCTGTGCACGAAGCATCATCCATTGGAGAGACCGAGCATGCACGAGGTTGCACGGGTTCTTGTCTCGCTTCTTCCCGCTCCACCCAAAAAGGCTAGTCCAGTTCTGCCTAAGACCATGGACTATTCACAATTTGTGGTTGGCAAGGAACATAAGCAAGAAGAGAACAACTCATCTGATGATCACTTGCTTGCTCGGTTCCGTGAAGTTATATCAAACAATACTCTATGAACATATACATGCTTAACAAGGAGAAAAATCCCAGTTTTTGTGGTAGGCTTTGGACAAACTTGATCTGAAAATATTGATGAAGAAATAGTCCAAATGGAATATTTGGTTTTGGAGACACCTTTTGCATTGAAGGCCCATATATGTAATTACTTTATATACATACAGAAGTTGTGACTTTATGGCAGAGTTGACAAGCTGCATAAATTAATGGGTGTTAGTCATTTATCACTTTCACATAGGGTTGCAGCTTTGGAGGGTACCCTACAAATAGACATAGGTGGAGGGAGTAGCTAGCACAGTGCAAAGCACCATGAAAACAGTGGCATGGAATATGCATGATTTCGATTATGGCATTTAAGTGCAAAATATCCATCCAATTATGGATGGACAGGTGTTGCACAAACATTATGGTGCAGGTGCAGGGTTTTATTTTTGTTCCGAGAACACAATAATCTTATGTTTAAATAGATAAATTACCCTGTATTTTCAATAGATTTATAATGTGTAATAGAATATCATTAAATTTTTAATTTTAACACAAACTGTTGTTATATTAAAATTTTATCCGGAGACTCAAATTGTAAGTGACTATAAAGTATATGCACTAATATTAAGGCCTTGTTTGGTATCTCTACTTAATGTCTATAGCCATTTTTTGGAGAATTTTTTGTTTGGTAAGTCTATAATGAGAAGAATGTCTATAGACATATTAATAAGTTGACACTGTTCTCACAGGAGCTGAGTTGCTCCTGTGGGAACAATGAAAATGTCTATATGAGTTTTCATACCCAAATTGTCCTTGATTTTTATGTATCTGGGCGGTAAACTATGTAAGATGTGAGGTACAACGTCAGAAGGTAAACACATGGTTTACGTCTGCTTCTTGTGTCTTTGCAGTGGACCCTTTAAAATGTGAGGTATACCGGTCAGACGATAAGCCCATTCATGTCGGTTTACCTCTAAGTTTGTTACCTCTGTCTGAGCGATGAACCCTTTAAAATGTGAGGTATACCGGTCAGACGGTAAGCCCACATATTCATGTCGATTTACCTCCAAGTTTTTTACCTCTGTCTGAGCGGTGGACCATTTTAAATGTGAGGTATACCATTCAGACGGTAAGCCCACATAAACATGTGAGTTTACTTCCAAGTTTGTTATACTTTTTTGATAAGGGCAATGTGGTCATTTCAACATAACACCTCTCCTTTTAGACAATTTTACCAAACAATAATTTTTTTTCTCAAACTCTTTCCAGACTTTTTTTTACCAAACAAACCTCATATTCTCTATAAACAATGAAAACTCCTTCCAGCTACCTCTATAGAAGTATAGTAGACTTACCAAACAAGGCCTAAGAGAGAATTGAAAGAGTAATTGTTTTTGGCTTACATCAAGTCAAAAGTCTAATCACTCGTATTTAAGCAAGTGAATTTGTGGGAACAAAATGACCCGCTGTATTCAAGTTATTTTAATAAAGTGTTATCACCAAATTAGCGGTTTAGTGTGTGTGTGTGTGTGTGTGTTGGGGTGTGGGGGGGGGGGGG
>JAYMTA010006552.1:0-10302 GCA_036897625.1 Pelargonium cotyledonis
CCCTCCGCGAAGGGACGCAGCAGGTCTTCATTCTGCTCATCTGACACCAACCGCTCCACCCATTCACACTCCTCTACTGGATCGCCTACCGGCTCCGTAAAAACCTCCATGAAGTGACGGGTTACATACGGCCCCAAACCCGACTCACCATCCAGCCATCTTCCCAACCCATCTTTCAGCCTTAAGAGTTGATTAAATTTTTTCCTCCCAGAAGCGGCATTGTGGAAGAATTTCGTATTAAAATAGCCCTCCTTGAGCCACAAGTGTTTCGCCCTTTGCTGCTAGTAAGTACTTTGACACTTCAACAACTCCACATAATTTTGCCTAGCTACCTCCAACTATTCAACGCTCCCATCTCTGTGACCCATGCTTAAATCCAAAAGCCTTTGCCTTGCCACCTTCACAGAAGCTCCCAAATTACCAAACTCCCTCCTCCCCCACTTTGCCAACTCACTGCCACATGCCTCAATTTTGTCAATAATATTTGCATGGCCACCCTCCTCCCATGCATTCTGAATCACCTCCCCACACTCCTTCTTCCCCACCCAAAAATTTTCAAACTTGAAACGATACACCCGACGACCACCCTTCCCCCTATCCGGAGCCACTAATAATAGAGCGTGGTCCGACGTAGTGAACGGAAGTACAGTCACCGACCACCCCAAAAATCTTTCGAGCCACGTACTTGAACCCATGGCCCGATCAAGGCGCCCCTTCATGGATATATTCGACCCCTGACCACGTCTCCATGTAAACTCAGGTCCGACACTATCAAGCTCAAACAACCCGGCGTCCTTCAGAGCATCCGAGAACCCCCTACATAACTCTACCGGTTGACTTCTCTTTCATCTCTTCTCTGTCAAATTACGAATATCGTATAAAATCGCCCAAACATAATCAAGTAAGAGATGATACCTGAGCCAAACTCCTCAACCAATCTCATGAGAATCTACGCTTCGCACGATCCACCTCCCCATAATAGCACATCATTCTCCAGTGTCCCCACCCTCCCCATTTCACTTCCATGTCTACATAATACGAACTCCAACCTCTCATAAAGTTCAATGGATTAACATCCACAAACTCACCCACCACCTTTCCAATTTCTTTGAATATCGAATCTGAAGCATACCCCCCCGGTAAGTCATGAACTTGCACCCAAAACTCAACATGAAACACATCCACTGACCTCGGGTTTTCACCTTCCTCCAACCTTTTCCATACCAACAAATGATGATTGAAAGTCCAAGGGCCATCAGCAAAAACCCTATTTGCCTCATTCTCGTTGTAAAACTCAAACACAAATCGCTGAGAATCCAGCCTAGACAAACTCGTTTGAGGCACCTCCGTTACCGTCACCCCCATCGTCGATCTCCACACCCCCGCGAGGCTATCCCACATATACTGCATATTGATATTGGCCTCAGTCAGAAACCTCCCCACTATCTTCCAGGTCTTGACCGGCTGAGACTGCTCTCCCACCACCAGCACCGAGAGATCCAGCAACTCCTCATCCTCCCCGTCGATCCTCAAGCTACCGAAATCAGCCTCAATAGATTCACCCATCTTCTACTCGACTAGGTCGCCCCCTCCGCTCCTTTCCTTCCTTCTACACTCTAACTAAACCGCTACACTGGTTCCTTATCACTCACAGCCACTGCACACACCGCTGCTCACTATCTCCGCCGTTCATAAAAACCCTAGTTGTCGCCTTCAAAACTTGCTCTCAAAGCAAGACAGTCCGAGTTCTCAAGAGTATTTAGTGAAATGTCTTGTTAAATCTTTTTATAATTTGAATCAAGCACTAAAATAATGGTATGCTAAGTTTGATAACACGATGATATTTAATGGTTTTAAAATTAATGAATGCCATAAATACATATACTTTTAAACCACAAAAGATGAGTATGCCATTGTGTGCTTATATGTTGATGACTTGCTAATAATTGAAAGTAGTAGTAAGATTATTAAAGCTACTAAGCCATTGCTAACAAGAAAATTCAAAATGAAAGACATAGGAATTGCTAATGTCATTTTGGGAATGAAAATTCAAGACATCTGATGAACTAGCTCTATCACAATCTCATTACATTGAAAAGATTTTTAGAAAATACAAGAACCTTCAAATTATTCCCGCAAAGACTCCTATTGATGTTAATTTACATCTTTCTAAGAATATTGTTCAAAGTGTGGATCAATTAGAGTATTCCCGTATACTAGGCAATTTAATGTATTTAATGAATTGCACTAGACCGCACCACAAGAAAAATACGTGTTTCCGACGCCCATTTCTGACTCCGTTTTCGATGCCCGCTACTTCCGACGCCAAAAAGCGATGGCGTCGGAAATGGTAAATTAATTTTTTTATTAATTTTTTAATGATTTATGACACCATTTCCAACGAAAATTGGTTTGAAATTTTTTTCGATTTCTCTCCAAAATTTTCCTCTCTCGTTTTCTTTCTCTCTCTCTCGATTTCCCTCCGGCGAGCTGTCTGATTGTTCCTCTCTCCGACGTTGTGGTCCTCTTGCCTTCTTCCATCCCTCCGCTGTGGTCCTTGCCATTCTCCTTCGTCGAGATTCAACTGGTGAAGCCTTAGTTCAAAGTCGTGCCCCTTCGTCGAGGTTCAACCGACGAGTTGGTCCATGGTCCACACCCTGAGCTTTTCCATCGGCAAGCTGGTCCCTGGTCCACACCTTGAGCTCTTCCACTGGTGAGCTGGTTAGTATTTCCAATTTTTGAGCATAACTGCATTCACATTGACTATTTTGAGGACATAGAGGAGTGTTATGGTGATGGGCGGTATACGGTAATAACCCTATACCATCTTAGCCAAAATTAGGATATAGTAATAGAGCTAGTAATAGGCTTGAATGATTTGTTTACATATTTATGGTACATATGTGCATTGACTACACTGCCCTTTCAATGGAGAAACTAGAAAGGGCTAGCTGTTTTGATAGACAAGCTATAGCTAGCGCCTTTAATAGATACTATGCCTTTAATTAATTATAATTAAATTAATTAATTATATTATAAAATTCAAAAAACTATTTTTTATATTTTTTTAAATTTCCGACTCCAATCTGGCGTCGAAAAAGTTCGTCGGAAAATTCGTCGGAAAAATTTCTGACGGGCCTTTTACCGACACCTTTGCCGTCGGAAACAAGGAATTTTCTTGTAGTGCCAGATATAGCATTTATTGTTAGTAAGTTGAGTCGTTTTACTAGTAATCCTAATGAATATCATTGGAAGGCTATCAGACGAGTATTGTGGTATGTAAAACATACTCAAAATTTTGGATTACATTATACTAACTATCTTCTGGTTTTAGAAGGATATTGTGATGCAAATTGGATTAATGGTTCAACCGACACTAAATCCACAAGTGACTATGTGTTTACACTTGGTGGTGGGTCAGTTTCTTGGAAATCAACCAAGCAAACTTGTATTTAAAGAGGTAATATGGAATCAGAATTCATTGCTTTTGACAAAACTAATGAAGAGGCTGAATGGCTTCAAAAGTTTTTGGAGGACATTCCAGATTGATCTAAATTAGTACCCACCATATGATTCACTGTGATAGTTAAGATGCAATAGGAAGAACAATAATGTCATGTATAATGGCGAGTCTCGATACATTCGTCAAAGACATGATTCGGTGAGAAAACTACTCTTTAGTGGAATTATCACAATTGACAATGTAAAGTCAAAGGTTAATATTGTTGATCCACTTACAAAAGGCCTAACTAGAGAAGTAGTAGAAAGATCATAAAGGATAATGAGTTTATAGCTTATTAAATAAATCATTATAACTTATACCCTACCTAGTTGACTAGAGATCCCAAAATCTAGGTTCAAGGGGAGAACTAAAATGTTGTACATATTAATAGACATGGTATGGAAATCATCTATGTGAGTGTGAAGATGAGTCGCTTGTATGAGAGTTTTTAAGGCTGAATTCTCTAAAACACTCATGAAACCATACGGTGTTCATGGCCAAAACGTACACAAACGTGAGAACCAACTAGCTTGAAAGTTAGTTGTGTGATTTCTACCGTCTAGGTAGACAATAAAGGTTGACTGTTCAAGACATACTAGTCCACTATTTGACCGAGTTTACCCGATTGATCTCACTAAAGAAAGATCAAGGTCGAAAACTACTTATCCTGATGCAATTATCTTTCAAAGAATAATAGTACATTGCGTTGCATTGCATATCATAATTGTCATTTATGTGGGGTATTTTTGGAAACAAATGAAATTATTTTAATGAAATTATTTTTGATTTATTAAATTAGTTATTGGTAGTTATAAATTAGTTTTATAACTACTGATATCTTTTCATTGGTGTCTTTTCACCAATTGTAAAACTTTTGATTTGTTGGAATTTTCTTAGAGAAGACAATGTTTTCAATGATTTTCCTTTTCTAAAACATAAAGTGCATATTACTACATGGTGCGATTATTCAACATAAGTTGTGTTCGTTGTTTCTTGTAATTGAAGTTTCGCTTTACAAGAAAGGTAAACCGTTCTATCCTGGGAGACAATTGCTACTATTCTTGGGTATGTTACGGGAGCAAAATTGTCTTAAGGACACAACATGAATTGTTGGACTGAGTTTTATTATCTTCATCTAAAATGGTTTTCTATGATTAATATTAATTTATGTGTTTCATATGTTTATATTAATATTGTTCTTCTCATATCCGAACCAATACATGTATTTGATTCCTTACTGTTTGTCAGCTTTGTATTCCAAATACATGTTTGTGACTATGCAATATTAATTTGTTAGATGTGTATCAATAGTTTATGTAATACTTCAGTGATATCTATTCATTTTCTCTCCAGTTAATGTTTACGATGTATATTTTGTATTGTTCTTAATTTTATTGTTTTGAACCAATGGATGTCTAATATTCGTCATCAATATACATGTTCCTCTTTCCTTTGATTAGTTGTGATTATTACTTTAAAGGAATCTGATCACCAACATTAGAGAAGTAGTATATGGTGACTAAAGGGATTTTTTTCCTACCTTTAATCAAAAAAAGGACCCAAAGATGCCGGTTCCCCACTAACAAGCATGTGCTTGTTATGGATTATATTTTTATTGTTGGGAGCCTTTAGATCCTGACATGTCTTTTGAAAGCGTTGCATCGATATACTATGTCATACCCGCTCAAAAGTTTGGAATGTTCACACCATTTCAAAATGCCAATGTTCTTGCTCCTTGGTGCCCGCCACAAAGCCCTATGTGGTCTCCTTCCATGATCGTACTAGAACGTTGTGATGAGATGCACTTTAAGTGTGATGAAATGTATCTTTCTCAATACATGTTTTTGTCTCCATCAAGCATCGTGTATGTGGTAGAGGCTGTTGGAATCTATGATGCCTCATCTATGTCCTCCTGTAGTGTTTCGTGTCGTATGTAAGTGATGAGCTTGTCCATCCATGTGGACTCTATTTCTTTGGTATAGATTTTGTTAAATTTCCATGCTCGGCCTATCCAATCGTTCCACATGTACTATTCCTAATTTCCCATATGAGGTTATTGCTACCAATCTGGCCAATGCATACATTTGGGCATTGTCTTCTTATGGTATTTGTTAAAGATCTATATGGTCAAATTGTTCTAACACCTCACCAGAATTTTTTTATATCTGATTATAGTGTAGTCTTTGGCCTCGTCTTCTCTTGTCGTTTGTGCTGCCACCAATAAAGAGTTGTTGAATACCTTTGCTCACCTAGCCCACAATGTTTTTAACAAGCATGGACTAGCAGTGAGCACTTTGTACTATGCTTAGTTGTTCAATTTTGGGAAGATTAGACGTACATCATACTGTACCTGATATCTATCTTTAGTTTCTAGCAATATTTCATCTTCTCCACCCTTGCTTAATCCATTCACAAATAATATCCACATCTCATCTCCGTCGACTACCATGGTTGTTACGTTGACCTGATTGTTCGTCATTTCCTCCAAAAAATCTTATAAAATTTGGGCCTTTATCGTCGTTTGGATCTGATTATGTATTGTGAATATGCTAAGTGCCAAGCCTCATGTTATCATTCTTCATAACGCCTCTAGTTTTCTTAGCTTTCATTGGGGTGGTTGGTTACTAAACACGATGATTTTTTGTGTCGAGAAGTATTGCTGGGGTCACATAGAGAAAACATTGAGGCCAAAGAATATATTTTCTACACTCAAATATCTCCTCTATGGTCCCTTTAAGACCAAACTAATAAAGTAAATTGGGTGCTATATCATTTTCTTTTCACTGATCAGGACTACATTTATTACCTTTTCTACTATAGGTGAAAGATCATTGTCTCGCCTCGCTCGGGTCAGACCAGTAATAGTGAGGAACTGAGGTATCTTTTGATTTCAAGTAAACTTTTTCATACTCGTCCGTCTAAGAGATCTTGCTTTTATTGTACCATAATTTTGAAGAAAGTGAGGCAACGATTGATCTACTAGATACAAATTAGTTGAGAGCGATGATGCGGCCTGTCATTCTTTGAAATTCCTTTACGTTCCTTGGTTGTTGCGTATCTATAATGGATCTGACTTGTTTTGAGTTGACCTCAATCCATCTTCATATGATCAGAAATTCTAAAAGTTTCCTTGTTTGAACTTTGAAGGCGTATCTTTTACGGTTTAGCTTCATCCCATATTGGTTGATTGTTTTGAAAGTCTACTGGAGGTCTCGCACGTGTTCTGCAAAAATTTTGAACTTGACTAGCATGTCGTCCACCTATACTTTCACATTTTGTTTTATTTGGTCGGTGAACATGTGGTTTTACAAACTTTTGGTAGGTGGATCCTGCATTTATATTGTTGGAATGTTGTAACAATATGTTCCTTTATCCATGATGAATTACGTCTTTTCTTTATCCTCCTCGTCCATTTTAATTTAGTTGTAGCTTGAAAAGACATCTATGAACCTCAAAACTTTACATCATGATGAGTTTTTCACTAGTTGGTCGATGTTTGGAAGTGGATAATGATCATTTGGACATGCAACATTGAGGTTAGTGTATTCTATGCACAATCTCCATTTTTCGTTGGGCTTTTTAACCAAGACGTGGTTGGTCAACCATTTCAAGTACTTTACTTCTCGGATGAAACCAGCTACAACTAGTCGGTGGACTTCTTCTGCCAAGATGCTCTTATTCTTTATGTTGTATAACCATCTCTTTTGCTATATTGATCGGGCGTTCAAGAAGGTTCTCAAATGGTAGTTGATGATCTCTCAATCGATATTTGCCATGTCCTCCTTCTTCTTTGCAAAAATATGTGTTTTCTCTTCGAGGAACTTCATGGCACCTTTTTTTGTTGTTCCAAATAGCGTTCCGCCCACTCGGGTCGTCATCCTTCTTTCTCCTGTTTGAATAGTACGTAATTGATCAATCGGATTGGGCCTTACCTTATCGCTAATCAATGTTTTCTCTAAATTTGAGTCTCTCATATGTTTGGTTGTCCACTCTATTTGAAAACATTGTTTCGCCTCTACTTGGCTCAAGCCTACTTCAAAAGTTGTTGGTCATTCAATGAGAAGTTATTTGGTTTTGATCTTAACGTTCAACTCATTTAGGACTATTCTTCCTAGGACCATGAAATGCGAGGTTGTGGCGATGATTGTAAAGGGAGTCTTTGCTTCGTCCGCCTCCTTTTCCTATCCCGATCACCAAGTTGACTATGCCGACCTTGGGAATGTGAGATTCTTAGAATACTTTGATTCCTCCTTCTTTATGGTGAGTATATTTTTGGATCTTCATACGTTCGAACCATGCCCATACAACTGTTTTGGTCGAGTTGTCGGTATTAACCAGTACCATGTGGATCTTGTGGGTGTTCTTAGCTAGTAATCACTTAGGTGGGGAAATAGATTTTCACTACATCTTCCTCATTCACGTTAACAGTCGAAGTTGGGTTCTCTTACATCTTTGAGGGTATTTCGCTCGCTTTGTTCACATTGGTTTCACAAAATATTGTTCTACCTTTTGGGTACTCCATGACGCTTGTAACGATCACTAGGACTTTTCTCAGTCAACTTTGCAGAACAAAGGTCGTACCTAACGGTCATCTCTTCTGATGTCTAAATTAGTAAATAGTTATATGAGGAATTTTAAGGAAGTGTTTTTACCTCCTCGGTGATTGATTTGTTCTGTTTATATTGTTTCTCGAATGCATAGTGTTGGTGCTATTCTCACCGATTGTTGCCCTCTTTGTGTCACAATCTAGTCAACCACCTAACAAAAAAACTATAATATTAAAAAAATCCATTTTCCATTCTTAACTTTTAATTAATTTGCTTTCAAAAAAACATTTTAATTAATTATTACTACATAGTAATACTGAATAGAAAAAATAAAATAAAAAAGAAGCCGCTCTCTATGCCGTTTTGAGAGTCGACTAAGGCTTTTTGTTTGGCTACAACTCCTCTAGATTCACAGAGAGATGATAGTCTTTTGAGATTCATATAATAAATTGTAGTATTTGTCGTTAAGACAATGAGTCTTGCTTTGATAGCAAGTTTAGTTGTTAAGTTTTGCAGAGTGGTTGCGACGTGGATTCACGTTTGATTTTTGTTGGTGCATGTGTGTGCAAGACATCAGGAGACAATTGCAATGAGGGAGAAGGTGGATTGGAAGTGGTGGTTTGGTTAGAGCCACTGGATCAACCTTCCAGTTTCTTGTCGAATCAGATTACAGATCCGATAATGGCGATGGGGGTTGACAAAGCATTCCACGTGGTCGCCTTAAAATTCAAGTGCAATCGTCGTCACTTGTTCGTGTTCTTTAGGCTTAGAGGGAAGATTACAATGCCTTAAACTTGATTATTCAGGTTCATGGGGAGGATTTAGTGATTTCGGTTTGTTTATTCATGGTGTAATTGTCAATAAATTTGATAGTGTCACATTTTTGTTTACGAGTTGGTTTGCGAACCGAGTGACCCACGAGTTAGTTATGTCTTCGGTATCTTTGTTAAACTTGTCTAAGTGGATTGATCTTCAAGCCTCCAGTTTTATTTCGCTTATGTTAGCGCTCTATTTAAACTAATATAATACGCCCTCCGTCCCAAAATGAGTGTCTTGTTTCTATTTTTTGCAGAAATTAAGAATTACTGTACAAGATAATTTAGTGTGTTTCCAATTTAACCCTCACTTTCCCCATGTGCACCCATGTGCAGATTTGCCCATATGCATAAGTGATAAGGGTAATATGGAAAGAACACTAATATAATAACATAAAAATATAAACAAGACACTTATTTTGGGATAAAAAAATAAGACAAACAAGACACTCATTTTGGGACGGAGGGAGTATTAGTTTTTGAGTTAAAAAAACAATACAACAAGCCCCTTTTTAACTTTCCCTCAATTTAGAGTAGTTAGGTCAATTGAAGTACATGGTTATGATTGGCAAGCAAAATGGATGATTATGAAAGAAAACTAGTACCAATAAATAAGGCCGAATAAAAATCTTGGTATTTTTATTAATCCATAACGTAGAAAGTGGTTTCTCTAGAGCTGCGACTGTACATCATAAGCTACGATGAAGAACTTATCTTCATCGCTAACCATGAACCACCACTCCAAAACAGTAACAAACAACCGATCTCATATGAAAACATATCAAACCACCGATCATAATAGCGGTCGACCTTCGTTCCCCGGCGACCCGCTGAAGGTCGGAGGAACCATCACCGAGGATGACACCTTGAACCTCTTACTCCTCGAACCCTCTCCGATGCTCGCACCAGCCTCCGGACTGTCCATCCACCCGGACGTCACGTGATCCATATAACTCACCTCCCCGATATCCGACCCGTCGGAGTCAAACCCGGGCTGCCGGAACCCGACCCACTCGTTGCTACAGTCCGACATGCTCGAGCTCTCCCAAGAAGAAGGCTCCACGTCAGCGCCAGCGTCGTCGTGCCGGGGCACGATGATGCTCGGCTGCACCACCTTGTCTATGTTCTTCATGTCCATCTGGCTCTGCGGCTGGTAGCTCCGGAAATGGAAGATGCTCGCGAAGGTGAAATGGTCACTAACCCTACTCTTGCTCGACGGCTTGTTGTTGCTCTCCGTCGTCCTCGCCATGATGCTCTGCAGGTTCCTGCTCAGCTTGGCTTTCAACGACGAGAAGCTCAGCCCCGCCCGCCCGTCCCCCTCCGATGGCCCGAACCCTTCTTGGGAAGGGCTAGCTCTCATGGTCGACGCGAAGTTGGTTCGCGCGTTTTCCCCGCGTAGGGCCCGAGCCGCCTCGGCGTAGGCGCCCGTCCGCCTCTC
>JAYMTA010006553.1:0-10300 GCA_036897625.1 Pelargonium cotyledonis
GGCTCCCATGAAAGCCATGCAAGGTGGTAACAACGATGATGCTAGTATGGTGGTTCAAGAGATCTGGTGGACTCGGCCTCTGCAAGGGAGGCTTAAATTTAATTGTTGCCGTCTTTAATAGTGAAGTTCGACATGGAGTAGGTTGGGTGGTGGCCGTTGTAGCTGGTCGGGGGTGGTTGAGGCTCGGGAGGTGGAGGCGCTACCCATCCGAGAGGCTTTGTCTTGGCTTCATGATAGGGGATGGTTGGAGATAGTTATTGAATCTGATGCGTTGGCAGTGGTGAATGCAATCCAGACCAAAGGGGAGGATAACAGTGCCTTTAGTTTGATTTTTGATGATATTTATGATCTGATAGACTATTTTGCTTATGTTGATTTTTTGTTTGTTAGTAGAACGGCTAATGGTGTGGCCCATGCTTTGGTAAGGTCGTCGTGGTCGTTTGATAGTCTAGATAGTTTGTTGGGGCATTTTGGCCCGGTTTGTATTCATGAATATTTGCGTTCTGATTTTTAAATAATAGAAGTCGGGGTTTTAAAAGAATGGTAATTGCAGATCACTCCTATATAACTTGTCACTTATATCAAATTTATGCCCTGAACTTTATTTTAAACAAGACGCCCCCCATGAACTTTTCCACACCCATTCCGTCAGTTAAATCTAACTGAAAATCATTCTCTCTCATCACATGCCTTGCACATGACTAACTAAATTTTTATAATACCCAAATTACGCATCTCACAAATGAAGAACATGAATTATTCGGCACCAAAATAAATTATCCGATGAGAAGTGTTCCCAAACAAGCACATAGTGCTTTAGTTTTGTTGGGTATTCAAATGAGTGAACAAGTAAAATCATATTTTGCATACACGATCAAGTATTTAAGCAAAAGGAATTAAATCCGTATTAGTACCTAGATTATCCAAAATATTCCACAGCAGTCCCTGAACTTTGGTATGTTCTTGCATAGTCCTATTTCTTTTCTTTTGTTCTACAAATGTCCCTACCGTTAAATCGACTAACAAGATTCCATTAACTATGTTCACGTGGCAATAAAAAATAATAGAAAACTATTTTCACGTCACCATAGTTAACAGAATCTATCAGTCGATTCAACGGTAAGGACCTTTGCGAAACAAAAGGATAGAAATAAAACAATGCCAGAATAAATCAAAGTTTAGGGACTATTGTGAAATATTTTGGATATTTCAGTGACTAATACAGAGTTATTACCTATGCAAAATGAGAAGAGAGAAATATATTAAAATTTTAAAATAGATTGCCACAGCCTTGAAAAGAAGCAATCTGTCAAAATAATCATTTTCTCAAAGAAATTTTTACAACACAATTGCTGTCCATTCTCAAAGCAATCTTTACAACACAATTGTTGCTTCCAAAAACAAAATGAATGCAGTACTCACCTGTAATATTTAAGTTCTTCACATTCTCAAACTAATTATGGAAACAGCGCCTTATCTATTTCAGCTCCCTATTTAGCACTTATGTATTCAAGAAGAAGCCGGTCAAGCTCGAAATGCCGGCAAATAAGTTTCTGCAACAGCAGAGATAAATAGTAAGATTCTTATTTGATCCATAGCACACAAATGAAATAACTAAGCAGCACTTGTAAGTAAATGAGATCACAGTGCAGTACAAAGCCCGCTGATCTGTATTGTACTATATGATTTTAAGCATCCTCGTTATCAATTTACCATTATGGATCCATGAGGAACTAAAGCAGTAAATAGAATTCCTGGTCGAACACAAAAAGCATCCGTATTTGACTAGGTGTAATCCAAAAAGTATAAAGTTTTGTGCATAGATAACTAATAATTGTGTCAGGAGAGAGTGAGAGCGAGAGGTGATACTATTCAAAGAGCATAAATGCCTTTAGTAAATAAATACAAACTCCTGCTAAAAAGTAATAATGTGACTAGCGTAATCAGCTCATGTGCAACACATTGTAAGATACATCAGGGGGCCAGTGTTAACTATTCATATTCATAAGCAAAACATAATGTTCACACAAAAACCAACGATACTGACCCCTAAACTCTTATGTACGTAAGGTTAAATGTTCAACAAACAAGGAGCCATCATACCATGTGCCTAAGGTAAGTTCATGCATTTATTGTCACATTGTCGGTGAAATCCTTTTTATACGAGACATCTAATATGAAAAAACTGCCAACGACCCATTCGTCCGAATTCCAAATTATACACAGGCTTTCACAAATGACAATATGTAGCTTGCCAGAGATTTACAACATAGCATGCAACGTAGGACAGCAGAGAAACTTTAATTAAAAGAATTACCTTTGTTATGGGAGAATGATAGCCTTTTGCTTGGCTATCCAACTCTGGGAAGCGTGTAATCTCAGTTGCATGCTCAAATAGTATATATGACGGAAGTTGGCCCATGCTCCCTATCAATGCAACAATATGAGCAAACTAAAAGAAGTTTTTCATTAAGTTGAAACTAATTCAAAATATGGGACATTAACCAGTACAGGATACAAGTAAATATCATTTACCACTGAGAGATATTCCAAATTTCTCTGCAGCATTTGGAAAGAGCCCAAGGTCAACTATTCCAAAAGATAAGTTTTTGTTCGAGTATCTGAGATTGGGGGCAATGACAATCCATAAGAAACAGTAATAGCAGCTACCATCAAGCAAAAAGAATAACCAAAAAAAAAAAAGTATGAACTCTTGCTAGTATAATTACATAAAAGGTGAGAAACATACGTAATTGAGAGCTCTGGAAAGCACCGACTAGTCCGCACGCAGTTAGATGAACATGAAGCACGAAATTCTACCTGGCAGGATAAAATTCTTAGTTTCTAGTTTCTTCAGCATATAAATAAAATAATAATTACTGTAATATGAATTGGTCTATCAAAAATTTTGAAAGATACTATTATTGGTATGTTATTAACTAATGGATGTTGGTAAATTGAATATAATGTAATTAACATCACTCTTGTAGATGAATTGATTAATATTAAACCCTAGGCAAGCCCCGGCAATAAACATGGCTGACTGATAAAGAAAAAGCCAAACGAACCCAAGATACCAAGTATATCATCCATCTCAGAACTATGACTAGCAAAAATGACCAATGTACCACTGTATCATAAAATGTTGAGTGCATTCATTTGCAAAGACTAACAATTTCTAACTGCAATCATGTGGACCTGTAGTTAAAGCTGCTAAACCAATTGCATAAACTGTACGGTTTGTAAAACTGAGAAAACACCAACACATTTGCTTCTTAGATTCAACATCACTATTGTAATGGACAACAGAGGATATATATTACTGGGCATGCGTAAGCAAAGATCTGTCGACCTGAATCTGCACCTCATTGGTAACCAGTAGCAACTCCAAATTTGCCTATGCATAGTACTGTAACGAACTTGACATGTGCAAAATTAATGGAGCCAATTTTTCTTTATAACCAAGTTTCTGCATATCTAAGAAGAATCCCGTGACAACATTGTGATGAAATGTCTTCTAGTGAAAGGCAGGTAATTCCACAATTTGGCTAAATAATAAAGCCAGAACACAGAGTAGGGCAAAAAGTTCATCAGAAGGTCAAGCTTGAAGAGCCATACAAAAAGTCTGGGAATGTGAAAAGGAATGAGAAGGAAGGAGAGGGAAAAGAAAAGGAAAAAGTAAGGAGAGAGAAAAATAAAAAAATTAATAGTTTTGATGTGCCTTTTTGACCTGAGTCAAATGTGAGCACACTAAGAGTGTGAGGTGTAGTAGTCTTCTTGTCCACGTAGCAAGAACAACTAGCCTAGTGGCCAAGCCCTTGTCAAATTCTTCTAAGTGTCCAGCTTTGTTCAAGTGTCAAGGTATGGAGTATAGGGTATAATGTCTCAAGTGTCAACTCTGTCTAACCTAAGGTGACTTCAAGTGGTGTGGGCCAGTAGCCTCCAAGAAGAGAAACACACCAAAGAAACAAAACAAGTGGGATGGGGTTACTAAGACTCTGCCTCATGCGTGAGAGTAAGTCTTTGTATAGTAACAGGAAGGCTCTGCAGAACTTTTCTTTTCTAGAGAGAGAAAGCTAAAGAGAGAAGTAAATGTAAGAAATGAGCTTGACAATGAGGATCCCTCTCTCTCTTTCAAAGAGAGGGGTATTTATAAGCTCTTACCAACTAGTGTCACATGTCGGCGTATGATTGGTAGTTGAAGATGTGAGACCCATCAAGGCTCATTTGGCCTACTTGGCTCATTGTGCTCATCTATCCCATTTGTAGTGTTAGGCTTCTTCTTTCCTCCAGACGCGTTGCTCGTGCGTGTCGGTAAGGCGGGCGTGTCCTGTATGCCTCTTGAGAAATGAGATTATGCGCCAAGACCCTTTGTGAGCTAGTGTCTCGCAAGGTATAGTAAGTGATGTTTGGGTGTGTTGATTGTGCTCCACCTTAAGGCTTGTGCTCCGCCTGGAGGCTTAGTGTATTCGTACGACCTTGAGATCACTCTGCTAATGGGAGCACTTTGGTGTCTTTGCTTTGCCTAGGCAAGGTCAAACTCTGTTGTGGTGGCTTTTTTAAGGGAGAAGTCGCTTGCTACTGTAAATGGATTTCAGGAGGAACTGAACCCGCAGGAGCTGGACTTCAGTTGTAAGTGAATTTCGGGAGAATTGAGCTCGCAGGAGCTGATCACCACTATAAGTGGACTTCGGGAGGAACTTAGCTCACAGAAGCTGATCACCACTGTAAGTGGACTTTAAGAGGAACTGAGCTCGCAGGAGCTGATCACCAATGTAAGTGGATTTTGGGAAAAATGAGCTCGCAGGGACGAAATTGCTCGGGGGAAGCCAACCTTCAGCAGGACGGACAAATGTCGCGGCATGCTGATCTGTTGTCGCGGCAATTGTGCAGTGCCTTTTATTTATTTTTTTCTTTTAGTGGGGTTTGGAAGCTCCCACTTGCCCTGGTTCGCCTCGGGGATGCTTAGTGACTCCGGATGATTGAGTTCATGCTTTGGAGAGGCTAAAATGTGATTATGTTGAATCGACCTGAGTTGCTTACATTGCATCGAGGTGGCCACGGGTCATCATGCTATTGGTTCTAAGACTTATGGTTTTTCAGGTAGCATCAAGTTTTGTTAAACTTAAATGGCATACTCAAATTTTCATAAAATAATGAAATATAGCGGAATGTTTTGTTAAAATTAAATGACGGAATAGAGAAGTAAACTAGATGGTAGTTAAGTGTTGCTAAAAACTCTTTTAGAAAATTAATTTGTTTGTGGAAAATACTCGGGTTAGTTTTTTAGTTTTATTATTATTTATTTTTTGTATTTAACCTTTTCATTATCCAACCACTCCTTGTGGTAAAAGAGGGGTCTAACTGGTCATCCTCTATGATGGCGTCAACAAAGTTTAACAGACTTGCCTTGGTGAGCTTCCCATCGGATTTGCCACATGTCATTGACTTCCCCGATTAGTATTATTTTGGACAATTTTAGTCTCATTTTTTTAATGGTTGAGTTTGTGTTTGACATATAAAATCCCATAATTTATAAGATTGTTTAGCATTATGAAGGATAGCTTAATTGTTTTTGCAGATTAAGCCTTAGATTGTGTTTATTTCATACTTGAATATAAGTAACTTTTGTAATGCCATATATATGTCTTCTTTTCTACCATCAAAACATATCAATACAATATTTATTACTAGATTAAAATAATGATCCAAACATTTTATAAGTATACGAAACTAACCAACCATAATCTTGACGTGTTCCCTTGAGTCAGTAAATCTTCCAACTGTAATGGTGTTAGCTTACACGAAGTACCTAAAAAGTTTAATCCAAAGAATGAAAAACACATTTAGAGTCTACCACATGAAATTTGTTATAACTGTTAGTTTCAAGCTAACCACTCAGCTCACTGCTCACCTAGTACTTCAAAGGCGGGTTGTTGAGTAAAAATATGTATCACTGCAAAAGAACGATAGAGTGCATCTAAATCAAAATATTGAAATCTAATCATTTGTGAGTAATGTTCATGCACGGCCAATGCAAAATTTACCACTCCTTTCTGTCAGAAGATAGTGTCAAAACTATGAATGTGTTTACTTCAAAAAATACAAGTGAAACAATAGATATAGACAAAATGAGGTTCTATTTGAATTCTTGATTTGGGGCAACCTCAATGTTTAGATGCATAGTTTCATTTAAAAATCCATGGTTCCCCATGCATTATAGTGTTAATTGAAATATGACATTTCAAATCCAAAAATACAAATCAAATCTAAGAATCCAAATGCAGCCTTAAGGTTTTCAATTAGATATGTCAAATTAAAACATAATATAACCATGCCAACCTGTAAATATCAATAAGTACCAGAGTGTCAATTGGTAGTCCATTAATAAAGTAATGGGAATGAGGAAAACCTAAAAACAAAATGTATGCCAAGTTAGAAGAGATTGATGAAATGAACACAGATCAAACAGATAAGAAAAAGTTGTATGTCACAGAGCACAATTGGAACTTTGTTCAGAGGAATAAAAAAAGAAGAGAAAATTGAATGTCATAAAGGTAATGCTAGTGGATTAACAAGCATTAAGTTTTCTTTATAAAACTGTAAAAGAAGATCACCTTAGCGAAAAACAGTGTATCGGAAATGAAAGACTCAAATGTTTCTTCTTTAACATACTGTTGCAGGAAGAGAAATGCACAATTAGTAAGAAATAATTGACAGTTCAGTATTCAAAATTAGATCTAAAACACAAGAGAATATAGATTTTGTGTAATATATAATTATCCATCTCGAGCGAGTGAAGGGAATCACAGTCTCGAGTTCAATGATGTATGACCTAGCAGTATACAAAGACACATTATATATTGCACACTGAAGAAATTGAACCATACCTTAACAACAGTCAACACAGTAAATGCAAGAACAGCTTGAATTTCCTGCATAAAAAAATGATCAGAAAAGAGAAACAAAAACCTAAGAGAAGTTCATGGGAGAGAGAAATTACACGGTAAAGGAGATGATCAGTGAGGTTGGGAGAGAGAAGCGAGGCTGAGGAGATGCGAACAACGAGGTAAGAGAAGAAGGTAAGGAAATGCCAGAAATAATAGGCCTCTGTAACCATTGTGTTCATCCATTGAAGCGGGTTTCTCATTCTGATGATTCCGATGACAATTCCGGTTCCGGTTCCGATTCCGATTTGTACTCACTCTGGTCGATCGATCGATCGATCTGTTCTTCACCTCACTCCCTTTTGTTCCTTTGGTTCTCACATGAAGCCCTACATTGGGCCTAACCTTATATGATCCATGTGGGCCCACTCTTGGAGTTCGTTTCTTCTAGGGCCTTTTTATTTCCACTTCTTTCTCTCCTTGTCTCGCATTTTTTTGTCCTTCGATCCAAAATTATTTTCTTCTACGTGCCACATATTTGATGTCCCAAACCAAGTGTCTCATTAGATAAAACCTAACTTTTGTACTCAACGGATGACACGTGTTCGACAAGTGTACTGATCGGTACGCATAATGAAAGAACTTTCTAGAAGTTCTTATATCCCTGGTGGTTCTCCGCGGGTCCGCATATTTCTTGTGGGTGTGAGGCAATGTGCCAACCTTGTTCAAAAGACATGATACAAAGAAAAAACTCAAAGTCAAAACTACACGCATAAAAATCAAAGGAAGTTTGATCGTCATTCCTGCGGATGTCCATTCCCAAAGAGGTACAAGACCGTAAATTCTCAGTCCCGCTGAGTTCTTTCCTGCGGATGTCCGTCCCCGCGGAGGTACTAGACCGCAGATTTAAATTCTCGCGGATGTCCATCCTCACAGAGGTACAAGACTATGGATGCTCATTCCCGTGGAGATTCATTCTTGCGGATGTCTATCCTTGGATGCTCATTCATGCAGAGATTCGTTCTCACGAATGCCCATTCTCATGGAGGTACAATACCGCGGATTCCCATTCTCGCAAAGGTTCATTTCTGTGGATATATATTCTCGTATAGATCAGAAGTCTCGAATCTCTATCCTTTGTTGTCAATTCTTTCGCCCATGCAAGTCATTTTGCTCCCTCGCCCCCGCGACCCGTCTTGGGTCATCCTCCATGACTCTTTGAGCAATTTCAAGTTGTCGTCCACAATCCTCCATTCCTTCAACCCGTACGGGCCATGCGGTCGAAGCCCATTAAACATCCAAGTAAATTGACTCACTCAGGCGGTTGCCAAGACATTAAGTAAATCATGTAGTTGCATTGATGATAAAGAAGGATCTCCAATCTTGTTCACCAATTCTGTTATGATTTCAACAAAATAGCAGCTCTCTTTCATCTGCGAGCCTCTTCTGTTGCACCCAACGACCTGGTCACGCCTTTTCCAATGGGATTCACATAATAAGGTCAAAACTTAAAATTTGACTAAGCGTCAAAGTATACGAAGCCATCCACTCCTTAAGCTCACCTCAAAGAGACTGAAGCTAAATTATGTACTTAGAAATTTTTGAAATCCCTGCAGATATGAAAGACCCAGTGGTTCCCTGCGAACCCCCTTGAAAGATCAAAGAGTAAAGAACCCAAAGGCTTCATTCGAACCACCTTGGGAAATCACTTGAAAAGGAAGAACAAAGAAAGAACTACATGAGATAACAACTCTACTGCGAGTGACACCGATAAATCAATATCACTCGGAGTGGGGAATACTTATGACACCCAAAAGATCAAAGTTTTCAAATAAATTAAAACATGACACATGGCGCTCAAGCTCCATGTCATCGAGAGTCATGGTGTGATACACGCTCCAAAAGCATGCATCTAAGACACTTGGCTTGAGATGTTTGACCTGATGCGTCCAAAATCATTGTGTACCCCCAAAGACACAAGACGTGCTTAAAGTCATTCAGCACGCGCACAGGGTCGACCCGGTGCTCTCGGAGCCATCGTGTGATCCCTAAGCCATGGGACGCACCTAATTGTGTAACACATGTGCCTAAGACATGTGACACACCCAAATACATCAATAACTTCCAAGAAGGCCCGACCACGTATGGGTCATCACCAACACCTTATATTAGGTTCGTGCCAAATATATTCAAGCCAATCGCTTAGAGCTCGCAAGCCTCTACTTGGCCAACAAAATTTGGCTAAGTTCTTAGGTAATGCTCTGGCCTGCATGAAGGTGCATCTAAAAGACAAGTCGGAAGCAAGCTCGAAGATCGCGACCTCATCGCTCCAACGCTCGACCTAATCGGAAGATGTTGTGATGGCCCTCTTTAACCTCATAGCTCTAGCAGTCGACCTCATCAGCGGACGCTATGACGGGCCTCTTCGACCTCATCGCTCCAAAGCTTAACCCAAATGGCATATGCTGAAACACTCCAACGATGTCGTGACAAACCCTATTTGAATTTATCGATATAGTGCTTGACCCCATCTACAAGGTTTGAAATGGTCCATCAACATCATCAAGGCTACCTTTCGACCCTATCACTCATTCTTAAGCCCTGTCCACAAACGTCGTGACAATGAGGTTATGTCGTGGCATTTCAACTATATCAAGAAAATGTTATGAGCATGTTTGGGAACCGCCATCTTTATGTTATACCGTCATTGTGACGTTATTCCACCATCTAGACACTGGAATATAAGATCAGGTCCACCTCTCTTGTTCCTAGTATGAGGGCTCCGCGACTTAGATTCAGCCTTCTCATCATCCATCCATCGTCCATGCAAGAACACACAAACAGAGCTTAATGGCTTGGAGGGAATCAAAACACTTAGTAAAATCATTGGGTTCAAGTCTTTGCTCGGACTCTTATGAGCAACGTATAAGAGCACCTTGCATACTCGGATTCTGTCTTAGATCTTGATGCGCCTGTTTTGACCGAGGTCAAAGACAAACACACTTGGATGTCGAGGTGGAAGTCTTCTTGTCCATGTACGCTAAGGTTTCCTAAAAGTTCTAAGTCTCAAATCCGCTGACCGTCCATATAGCTTGTCTTCTTGTCACTTGTCACATGCAAGGACCAAAGCACCAAAGAACAACGACCCGGGGTTGTGATCTGGGACACTGCCTCTGGCATGAGAGTAAGTCTGCAAAGATCACAGGAAAGCTAGAGAAGTTTTTAGAGAGTGAAAACTTGAGAGAGAAAGTGAAAATAAGAGAATGAGTCCCCTTTCTCTTTGTAAGGGGGTATTTATACTAGAAACCTTTAGGGCACCACATGTTATCATGTGGTTGGTCAAGAGTAGGTGGACCCTACTTGGAAGGTTTGGAGCCTTAAGTTGACTTGAGTTGATTGTTGGCCTATCGGTG
>JAYMTA010006554.1:0-10299 GCA_036897625.1 Pelargonium cotyledonis
GTCGTGGCCTCTATTGTGGTGTTAAGCTGCCAGGCGAGCCGTTTGGGCTTGGACCATGGTGGACTTGACTGATTGATGGAACAGTTGTGCAGTGGTCGTCGCACCATCGGCTCTAGAGAATTTGGAAAAATGGGTCTGTGGTGTTGCTTGAGCTTGAAAAATAGCTAGGATAGTGACAAGTAGAGAGATCCAAGAGAGCCTTTTGGTTCTTAGCATTGTGTTGGTCATGATGGGTTTTGTGTGTTTTTGGTACGTTCGATTTGTACTAGTGAGAATAAATGGAATATGGGGCACGACTATTTATAAGAATATTTTACGTAAACTTTTTATTTTTTTTTCTTGTAATGTAATTATAGGGTTTTCGAAGAGAATTTGATGGTTGTCAAATTGTTGTCATAATCAGCTTTTCGTTAATTAACAAACTTTGCATTGTAACGTAATCTTGTTGGAATTGCATGCATTATGGAAATCTTATCTTTTCTTGTGAGGCAATGTATATTATATAAATTAATATATAAAGTAGAATTATTGATTGAGATTTGAGATGAGCCTCAACAATCTCTTATGACACGTCCCTCTATTGTTCTTTGTATTGTAGGGTGATTCAATGGATAAAGGTGTGATTAAATTCTCAATCAATTATATAACACACACATTCATATATTATATATATATATATCAATATTAATTTCTTCATTAAGGGTGTCATGACTGATGATTACGTGGTCCAACGATCTAATATTAAGCATATTTTTCTACAAATCTTATAGTTAGAAGCCCTAAGTTGACTTGTATTTATTGAGAGAGATTTGATGGATTCGCTTCAAAATAATTGAACAAAAGGAACAAAGAAAAAGAGACAAACAAGAGTGTTCAAACCACTTTAGGGGTTAGAATAATTCGAGGGAAAACAAAAACAACATTGCATTATTGTGCTCGTTTTATCCAAGTCATAGAGATGCATTAGTTACATACAAAATATTCGATGGGGTCAATTTTTTTGTTCAGGAGATGGGGCTTATGGACCAATAGAAAAAAGTGCTTGTTTAAGGTCTCTTCTGTTTATCCAAAACATCTCTTTTTTAACAACGTTGCTCGTGCTTTTGAATCTATGGCTTTGGAGGATTTGCCGTCCCTTCAAGTTCCATTTCAAGGTTTAAATCTTGCTGCTTTTGGAGTCCTCCGTCTTCGGGTGGTTAAAACTAATACAAATGGTAGCTCATTAGGCTACCCGTGTTTATGGCCCGAGATCATAAAACACTACAATTTTTTTTTTTAATATGTGATTAAAATTTTTGTCACAAATTTATATATTTCAGTCACAAATTGCAATTTGTGACGGAACTGTGACAAAATATTTTTGTCATTATTTATGTGGTCGCGGATGATTGAGACAGAAATTTATGGCAGAAATGTATGTCTGTGATTAAATTTTTTGTCACAAATGTATATATGTGACATAAAATATGATTTTGTCACAATTTGTGACGGAACTGTGACGAAATTTTTCTGTTACAGTTTGCAATTTTGTTGTAGCGAGAAGGTTTCGGTGGAGGAGTAGCTCTTCAAAATTTGGTCGGGCTGATGATGGCTAGTCGGGGTTTGAGGTTGGGTTTTCGTTTGGCGGATTAATTGGTTGTTCGAAAAATCAACATTGATGTTGATGCTAGCTCAGTGCTTTTTATTCTAATTGTGATGTTCACCCATGGACTTGAATTAACACATATTTGTGTTCTCATAAATTATTATTGAAGGTAGAAACATATTCTTTGTATTGCCTTAAAATTTTACTTTCAAATAAGTATGTTTTTGTTCACGTACGTGATGAAATAAATAATATTGGAAACAAGTTATTAGAGATCTTCGAACACTTCTAATAAAACCATTTGGTAATTCATTTTGGGTTTGATTACATTCTAATTTGAAAGTTTTAATTATATCGTCGAAAGAGAAAAACATTATAGATAAAAATGCCTATAATTTCAAGTTTTACAATTTTGAGTTAATGTACATGACTCTAAATCACTCATCCGTTGATTAAATAAATAAAAAAAAAACCAAGAAATTGAATATAAAGTTTTGGTTGCATTTATGTGTAAGAGGATAAGAGAAAAAAGGGTCTAAATTGGATTTTAATGATATAGTGATCGATATTGCTTGAAATAATGGGCAACATCTTGGAATAAAAATTGACAAATAAAAATTGGAACTGATCTTTCAACTAATATTAGTAAAGAGGAAAACAAGTGGATGAACACTAATAGCTAACTTGTTTTTGGTTGATAACAATTGATTAGAAAGCTTAACAAGTGAATTTTGGCAGAGAGCTTACACATCCCCATAGGAATCTTTTTAGGAGTTTGTTCATGCTCAACCATCACTTAATGTCTTAATTTTGACTTAATTTCCCAATATATGTGACCTTTAACTTCATGTTGAATTGATTGGTGTGGTTCTCACACACTCATGCATATACATATGTCAAATACTAGCTCCCCTATCTCAACTTTCACTTTTAAGCCATCCTCCTAAGTTTACACACACACATCTACATATCGAACAATAATTCATAATTACTACAAACCCAAACAAGTTCACTCAAGGGGCGGTACTCATGTTCTATACTTCTGTAATAACTTACCGAAACTTCTTGATTTTGTTACAACACATGCGCATAGAGATGTGAAAGATGTACTCATTTGAAACAGAAAGAGTGATTCACTTCCAGTAGCAAAAAATTGTTTTTAACTCGTGAAGCTTGTCAAGATAATTAATGGGTATTTGAAATTACTTTAGACACTGAAGTAGTCGTTGTAGTTGAAATAATAGTGAAGATGCAGAATGTGAAAAGAAACAACGATTTAAGGGTAATTAATTAAAGAGGAAGTTATTAATGAACAACGACGTAATATTCCGAAAGGGGAGAATAGCAAAACGGAAGCGTGTGGAAGGTAGAGGCTCCGGATGGCGTCGTTGCATTTCAACGGTCAACGTCAAGCCTAAGCATCGAGGTCTCGTGCTCTAATAACAACCACCTCACCAAGCCCTAGATTGATCTACAAATTGTGTAGTCTAGTAAGGGTGATGATATGTTGCGATGCAACAGTAGAAACATTAGGCTAGCTCCCAATCAAGGAATGAAGACAATCGATATGTTTTGTTGAGTGAGTTGATTTTATACTCCCTCACTATTTTTCTTTCCATTTTTTTACAAGTTTGTCCATTTTGTTAATTCCTTGTAATTATACATCTCTACATGAATTTGAACTAATGTGCTAAGTTGTGCGAGTTAGTTGAAATGATCATAGAAGCTAGTTTTTTATTTGACGCACTTTATTAATTGTACGTCCTCTTCTATCTTTCCTATTACGTGTTCAACAACACTTCAATATTCTGAATATTTTGATTGAATAATTTTTTTACGATAAAAATTATAAAAATTTATTATTTCAACATCAAACTCGATTAGCAAAGATGAAATAAAATTTGGTGTTTAAAGACCAATTCGCCCAGACAAAAATACTAAATACCTAACTAACAACAATTACTACAATTTGATGGCACTAGAATCAAGTTGACGGGCACTATAATCCTCCCCCTCAGTTTGAAGAACGTGAACAACTAACAACGATTGCACTTGAAGTTTAAGGCGACCACGTGGTCGCCCCTCGTCACCATCAGGTATGTCATTTGATTCGACATCAAACTCGAAGGTTGATTTGATGGCTCCGACCAAGCCACCTTCTCCTTCTTTGTGACTGCCTCATGTTGTTCTGCACACGGATCAATGTAAAAAATCTACTGCAAATCTATGTCGCCGCTTCGTGCAAACCTTAATAATCATCAAATTACTATCAAAACAAAACTCGCAATCTTAACGTGAAAGATCACAATTTTCTACATGTATACTCAGTGGCGGAGCCACATAGGTTGATATGGGGTCAAGTAACCCCAGTGAACACAAATTGTTAGAACAAATATTGTTAGAATTTTTAAATATTTTTAAAACTACTACAAAGTGCACCCACTTAATTACACGAGTGACCCCATAATGAAAGTGATAATTGGTTGATATTTAATTTTGACAATTCTTTTTACTAATATTCTTCTTAAACTATATGATGTTTTGCATTAATCTATCATGTTAAAATCAATAAATTATCTCATAAATGTTTTTTTAGCGTGATTTTCTCTTAAATGTTAATCACAAATAAAAAATTATAGCCCAAATTTATGTTTTGGCACATAATGTTTATATATTGGCCTATATTTTAAAATTAATTAAATCATAATTTGAAACGTCAAAGATACATTTTTTCTTACAACACATCATTTGTACATAATGTGTGTTATAAAAAATGAGTTAAGTTCGTGAATTTGTCACCATATATATTTTAGTATTTACATAAAATTTGTAATGATAAGTAGAATTCCATATTTGCGTGACGTATATAAAATCATCAATACAATGTATTATATATATTTTTTAGCATAATGTATTATATATAATATTGCAACAAATTTTATTAAGAAAAATAAATTTTGTATCGCCGTTTGTACGTAATAAATCAACACTAATATAATGTATTAAATAATATCAAATTGTGACCCCACTAACTAATATCTCTGGATCCGCCCCTGTATATACTCAATAGATTGTAACCACTTTAAGAATCAAGAGCAGTTAAAGTTAGTCAAAGACCCTACTCGACTCTCAAAACGTCGTGATCGATCAAACAATTTTCATTAATAAGAGTTCCATTGTTGGATTACAATGTCCTTACTAAGCTATATTTGGATATTATAATTATCATTCGATGGCCTAGAATTTAGTGAGGAATTTGGCATATAGAAAATCTAGAGTTTGTAATGTTAGAAAGCATGTATTTCTTTACTATATCCCAACTCTAAAAGTGGGACAACATAAAAGAATCTAAAAACGTAAAAGAATCTAGTTCGTTGGCCAGTATTTATCCTGAAAGATCTAGCAGAATTCAGAAATAGATAGTGTGATTAATCGTGTTCATTCAATTCCTACATTTTCAGTTAAAGGTTCCACGTAATTAATAATATTTAATGTATAGTATATGGAAATTTCAACCGCCGTCTCTAGTTATTCGTCAACAAAAATTTTTTGAACCACCGCCGATCTTTTTTTGATCAGTGGTGGTTCAATATTTTCTTATTGAAAAAACTCAGTTTTTTCTGAGGAAAAAGCGAGTTTTCTCATCAAGACGGTGAGTTTTGGATTTTTTTTTTGTCATGATGACAAGTTTGAGTTTTTTTAGTTGTTTTGTGCGGCAGTGAATGTCACCGGTCAGGAGATGTAGGCGATTGTTATCGTCATATTGAAAATCGAGTCGAAGGAGTGACTCACTTGATTCAAATCGAAGGGGAGACTTTGGTGTCAATGCTTTTAGCTTTCAAAGACATCCGTCTCATCTTAGGTAGTTTTCTTGGTTTTTGTTTTTAGGGTAGTGAATCTGCGATTTCGTGACTCGAGCGCTTGCTCAATCTGCGATTTCTATGTCAGGCTTTAATAGTTAGATTGAGACTTCGGGTCCCTTTAATGATTGTAACTCTCTTGGAGAATGATTCGATGAAATAAAATTACTTTCTTTTTTAGCTAAAAAATAATATTTAATGTATATAACTTTTTATTTTTTTTTGGTGACTATATATAAATTTTATTAATTAAACCCTTTTAATATTCATTATTCGAATTTGGTGAAAGGTAACGGTCAAAAAGGACCTCATAATCTTTTAAAAAGGTTGGCTCGTGGCCTTGTGCATGTTTTTTCTTCATCTAATTATTACTTATTGATTGAAAAGGATGTTTGCGTCTATTATCGAATGGTCAATTAATTATTTCAGATTAATTTTTAAATATATATAATATATTTTTGGAAATATATGAGGAACAATATAAAACACAAGGGCTACATTTTAAGACCCAGTGTTGGCCAAGGTCTGATAAAACTTGTAGAACAGAAGATCGGGCATGTGCACTTGTGCATTGCACGGAGACCCGTGGGGTGCACAAGTTTCATGTTCAGAAGGAATGCATATTATACACTCAGTGTGAGCAAAATTATAGAACGATGAGAAAAATATTTTAAATTAATGCCGCATATTTAAAAAATAAATATTTAGTGGGGGCTAAAAAATAAAAAGAATAAAGATAAAGATAATTACAGTAAACCACATGTGTTTAGCAACAAAAGTACACTATCCACCCTGTTTGTGAATCAAATATGTATATAGTGTGGTCAATAAATTTGATTTTAGTACTAAATAAAATTTGATTTTTGTCTGAATAAGAACGTGAACCATACAACACAACAAAAATGGTTATGGAAGAAGATTTTATTTAGACGATTTATTAGGCGAAGATAAATAGGGTAAAAAAAGAGCGTATAGTCATTTTCTAAACTAATTTATAGCTAGGATATAAATTTGTAGATGAGTATTTGATTATTGGATTTAATACTTTGTAGGTCTCTCGCATATTGAAAAGTCACTAGTCAGATTCCCTACAAAAGAATAAATCACAGCAGTTCTCAACATAAAAGAAAATTGGTCATGCAAGTCCCACCGTTACTTTGACCTAACGGAACCGTTAGTTTGGGTGACGTGGCGCCACGTGACATTTTAATTTGGGTGACGTATCGCTGATTCAGAATTGGGACGGGACGTGCATGGGGGGTGGTCGAGTCGGATGGGACTTTTGTTTGGATCCCATAACAGCTGAGGCTCTCACTACTAAAGAGGCGCTTAGTTGGATAATTTCGCTTGGCTGGGAGCGAGTGATTGTCGAGTCTAATGCGAGCGAGTTGGTTCGAATGACCAAGACCCAAATGGAGGTTTCTAGTGCCTTGGGTTTTGTTATTAATGATGTTAGAGCTTTTTTTTGGCTCAATTGTCTAGTTATGATTTCATTTTTGCTAGACGGTCGGCAAACAAGTTGGTGCATAGCTTAGCTAGGTCGTCAGTTTGTGTTTCAGGTAGTGTCGATTGGATTGGGATGGATAGCCCTATTCCCATATCTAATCTTTGTATGGACGATTTGAGTAATTAATATACATGAATATTTGTCCTAAAAAAAAATTATCAAAATTAATTTTGGACTGATCATTAAGTGACACATGTCTCATTTGTTTTTATATTATTGTATTAAAATATTTTTAAATGTCACGTCCGTGTTATGTGTGAAAATAAATTAAAAAAATATACATTATAATGCCACGTAGTACTGACGTGACATTTAAAAAAAATTAATTTTAAATGTTAATTAAAATGACACGTGTCACTTATTGGTTGGTGCAAAAATTAATTTTGGACCAATCATTAAGTGACACATGTCATTTTAATTTTTAATTATATTAAACTATTTTTAAATTTCACAACAGCGCCATGTGTAAAAATAAAATAAAATAATATAAATTAAAATGTCACGTTGCGCCACGTCACCGAACCAACGGCAAACTAACGATGAGACTTGCGTGACCAATTATCCTTTGTGTGGGGGAGTGCTGTGACTTATTTTTTGTTTGAGGACCTGACTGGTGACTTTTTAATAGGTGAGAGACCTCTAAAGTATTAAACTCTTGACTATTTTGTAAGAGATTTTATCCTGGGAGACAACTTTTAAACTTTCCCTATGACCACCTGTCTTGTAGTGACAATTAACAATTAGCTAACACGCAAATTATGGTGACAACCATTAACATGTGATGGGTTAGGGTGCATCGGGTGCAGTTTAATTACCATTTTTACCATATATCAAGCTAAGCCTTTGAAAGGGATCTTGTGAGTGTTTGGACGATGTTCCTAGGTTTAGGGCGTGCACACCTTATTTTATATTGTACCTTGTTCTAATGAGAACAAGTAGATGTCGCGCCTTTAGAAGTTTTCAGAGAATTGAGAGACACTGGTGAGCTCCTAAGAAGTGTAGAATGTCTTGTGAGCCTCAAACAGGTATTAGAGCCATGGAGTGGAGAGAATGTAAATGAAAGGCTTATGCATCGCAAACAATTTTCTTACCATTGAAAAAGCATGTACTTAGCCACACCAAGATATGATGCTACAAGAAAAAAAACACGGTAGATTGTGATTGGGTACACTAGTTAATTGTTTCGTTGCGGCAAAATCATGCTTTTGGCCGCAATATAGAAAGACGTTGCAACTCTTTTCCTCCTTTATGGTGGAAATGGTGATATCATCGGCGGAGGCGTGTTTTTTGGCATTTTTTTGGAGTTGTCTAAGACGCTGTTAGTGTTAGGCTTTCAAGAGGGCTCTCTTGGGCCAACATGCTGAGTGTGTTTCTTAAGTGGGCATCTTGGGTGGGTCCCGACATTTCATTAGTGATCAGTTGAACTTAACGTTTTGCTTTTTCAAGCACACAAGTATATCCCATTAACACGTTTCAGTCATATATAAGTCGTTTTAACTTATAGAAACATGTAACATCACATAATCCGTGTACTTCTTTCTTTTTGAAAGAAAGTGTACTTTTATCATACAATATAACAATAATAAATAAATACACAAAGCAGTAACATGAGATAAATTTAACCAAACTATTATACTTCAAATTAAGCCTCTTGGGTGGGTTTGTCTTGATCAGCGATGTAGGGTTCATGGTTTGTGTCCTTAATGTATGTCTGGTTTTGAGTTCCAATTGTTAGACTGTAACTTTTGTTATCATTAATAATAATTTTCAGATTGTTTCAAAAAAAAAATTAAGATCCCATTAAAAATAGTTATAATATTCATGAGAATAGTCAAAAACACATATCTTGTATTAACATCACGAATTTCATTTTTATTGAGTGATTTCAAAGAGATTATCTATGATCGTACTAGCTGTATCAATAAAAGAGCCACTACACCTACCAATATACAAAGTTTTGGGCATATATGAAGACATGGAATTTATGATAAAAGGCACCACTAAAATTGCATGTAATCTTTTTTAGTTTTGGAAAATTAAATGCCAAATTAAGCTCAGAAAAATACTTGATTTGATGTTTAATTATGAAACTCCAACCATATAATTGCGACCCGAAGCCACTTGAGAGCATGATCAACAATTTGGCACGTAAATGGTTTGTGATAAAATACTATATTTATACTATAAAAACATATATTATTGTAGAAGCTTATATGAATAATCAGTCAATTATTATGTAAACAGTCGGTAAATAGCAACAAATTATGGGTCTTTTTCAAGAACAAACAAAAATGACAAGACACTTGATCTTTATTTTTTTTAATACACACCCTCTCTTCGGTTAAGAAAAATGCTTTCATGCATGAAAAGATGGAAACTCCGATGAATTTTGGTTCAGTTCCTAACTTTGATTTGAAAACCAATAATTCAACCTAAATATAATATAAGAAAATTGCACATATTTATTTTGAATTTTATATTTTTTGTACGTACATATCGTAAAATTTAGTTTGTAACTATTGGCTGTCTTAAAGTACGTCAGATAAGTTTCCGTCCAAATCTTCGTCCAATTTTCCGTCTGAAATAAAATGACTTAATCACCCTCTAACTAAAAATTAAACAACACCAAACAGACCTTACCTGGGAATGAAATTAAAGAAAAACAAAGAAACAGAAACAGAACCGGATCAAACTCGTCTTCTTCATTTGCTCCGGCGATCCGGCTCACGACGACTCCAGCTCCGACGATCCAGCTCGAGGACGGCGAGGACGTAGGAGCTACGGCGACGAGTTCCAGTTACCGGCGACGCCTCTATTCGCCGAAAACGCAGAATGGAGCCTCACGAGCTCCGGCGATTCCATGTGGAGAGGAGTGGTGACATCCAAATTGAAACTCGCCGGAGAAGCGGCCGAAGTCGATGGCCTCGTCCAGATCTGCAACCGACGACGATTTTGATGCGGCTGTGGCAGACATTGACGACGTCGGCGACCTCTTGCCAGTGCTTCTGCCGTAGATTTCCAGAGAATCTGTACGTTCCGGTGACGGATTCCATCGTTGACCGTTAACGGAGCCGGCGAGAGGCAAAAACAGTAATTGGTGGATTTAAGCATTTGAACATCCATTGAGTCCCAAACAAAACCACAATTTTATCACTCAAAACCCCAATCCCTAATTTAGCATGATCCTAAATCTTCGATGATTCACAGAAAAAAAAAATTCGTTTTCTTAATTTTGGAGTTATGCATATTGAAACAATAAAAGAAATTTGAAGTTGGTGGTGAAAAAAATGAATTTTCCGGCGAAACTTGATTACTACAAAAAAACGGTCAGATTTGCAAGCAAATTA
>JAYMTA010006555.1:0-10299 GCA_036897625.1 Pelargonium cotyledonis
TGCGGGGGGCACGGGGGGGCCATCAAGAAAGCTTAGGGGGGGGGGGGGGGGTAGCCTAGGGCCCCTGAGTTGGAGATTGTGTTGTCTTGGGACAGTCTCTTTTGGAGGCTTTAATGTCGTTGCTCTAACTTTTTGGTTTTTAGCCTCTTGGAGGTGTTTTTTGTTTTGTTGGTTAGTTTTTTTTTTTTTTTTTGCTCATTGACATTTGTCCCCTTGAAATAATATTTATATTTTCCCATTAAAAGAAAGAATATAGACTGAAATTAATTAGTAAATGAAGCACTCATAATTATAGTAGATAACTAGTTTCTTTTAAAAAAAAATAGATAGCTAGTTAAACATTAACTTTCTAGAATAAGTAATAAAAAATGATATAATCGAGTCTCACATTTTTCCTTTTATCGGTGAGCTCGACACGTGCACAATCGGGGGCTTTATAAATCGACACTCCCCTTCATGTGTAGGTATTTTTCTTCCACACGTGGGTCGTTGCAGGCGAATCCATCTGCAAGCGGGCCAGAGACCACAAGGGAAACGAATATAAACGGGTCACTTTCGATCCAAGGCCTAGATCAAAATTAAACCAACTCTGATACCATGTTAAATTTGAATAATGGTCTAAATATAATGGTTTGGACTTCTACTACCAAAAGATTAACCTTATTAGTAGGGTTTCACTTGCATCATTATATTTAGCAAGTCTACTTTATATTTTACCGATGTCGGATCACTTAACACTCCCCTTCACATGCAATCCGAATTTGATATATGGGCACAAGCCCTAGATCTGCATGTGGATAGGTGGACTTAAGTTGAGAGGTAAGGCAAACGGGTCATTAGGCCCAAATAATATCACTTAACACTCCCCCTCACATGCAGGCCAAATAAGATAGATGAGCATGTGTCCGAACCCGTAAGTGGATATGTGGACTTAAGTTGAGAGGTAAGGCAAACGGGCATTTAGGCCAAACAAAATCAACTCTAAGACCATTTTAAATTTAATTGAATAATGGGCTAAATATAATGGCTTGGGCTTCCACTACTAAAAGGTCAATCTTGTTAGTAGGGTTTGGCTTCCACAATTATATTTAGCTCATTCACTTTGTATTTATCCGATGTGGGACACTTACCCAATTCAACACTCCCAATCATGTGCGAGTCTCATATTTTTCTTTTATCGGTGAGCTCGACAGATGCACAATTAGGGACTTTATAAGTTGGCACTCCCCCTCACGTGTAGGCATTTTTATTCCTCGCATGGGGCGCTGTAGGCATGACCATCTGCAAACAGGTCGAAGATCACATGGGGAGGCAATGTAAATGTGCCACCCAATCACGTGCGAGTCTCACATTTTTCTTTCGGTGAGCTCGACACATGCACAATTGGAGACTTTATAAATTGGCACTCCCTCTCACGTGTAGGCATTTTTCTTCTACACATGGGGCGCTGCAAGCATGACCATCTGCAAGTAGGTCAAAGATCACAGGGGGAAAGCAACATAAACGTGCCACCTAATCACGTGCGAGTCTCACATTTTTCTTTTATCGGTGAGCTCGACACATGTAGAATCGGGGACTTTATAAATTGGCACCCCCTCGTGTATAGGCATTTTTCTTCCACACGTGGGGCGCTGCAGGCATGACCATCTACAAGCAGGTTGGGGAGGCAATTTAAACGTGTTACCTTTGGTCCAAATACTAGATCGTCTTGTCATCTTGTCCACATAGCTAAGGAACTTTCCTAGGTTTTTAAGTCTTATAAGTCTAAAGTGTTACCCGTCCAAACTTGTCGTCTGTTGGTAAGATTCATCAGCGAAGTCTGTCGACTTGTGACCTGTGATAGCAAACACACCAGAGAACGATGACCCGGGGTGTTTTTGGGACGCCCCATCAGGCGTGAGAATGAGATCTCGGCCATAATACACGAAGCTTCTAAGAGCGTTTTAGAGAGAGAGAGAAAGAATGCAAATGTGAGAATAAAGATCCCAAGGAGCCTCTACCAAGAGGGGTAGCATCCTGGAGCTTCAAGTTCTGTAAACTGGGCCTTGCTTTCCAGACGCGTCGTGCGCGGGCACGGGGCGAGTCATTGTGCTTCAGTACGATCATTATGCTTAGGAGCGTACGACGAAAACCCTAGAAGCCTCTACAACACGGGGTAGAGTCCTAAGGGTTCGAGACTTGTGAAATATCGTTGGTTGTCTTGGGCACATCCATTGGCATTGGACGCCGCCAAGTGACGATGAATGTCACCAACGGTCGTGGAGGCTATCATTGGCATTGTACGCGCGCAATGGCTTTGGGTGCCGCCAAGCGATGTTGGATGTCGTCAACGGTTTCGGAGGCAACCATTGACATTGTGCGCGCGCACTGCCTTTGAGCGCCAACAAGCGACGTTGGATGTCGTCGACAGGTTCGAAGGCATCCATTGGCGTTGGGTGCATACATGGATTTGGGCGCCGCCAAGCGACATTGGATGTCGCCAATAGTCTCAGAGGAAACCATTGGCATTTGGCGTGCACAATGACTTTAGGCGCCATCGGGCGATGTCGGATGTCGTTGTTGGTCTTGAAGAGTTGGAGCACTTTCAGAGTGGTTCGAATGGTCATTTGGGATGATAACATGTTGGTGATGGTAATTGTCACTTCCCGAGAGGTCGGATGCTTCGTCATATCGAAGAAACGAGCCAAACGGTGTTGGGGACGGACCATTGTCGCGACAACCCTTGTATATTGAACCTTCTGGCTTTTGGCTTGGGCGAACGAGGCCATTGGGCCATTGTACAATCAATATCGCGACACCTTGGGCTCCTTTGGCTTTTGGTATTGTCTGGAAAATCCAATGAGCCATTGTACACTTGCTGTCGCGACAACCCGTGTACAATGAGCCCATTGGCTTTGTTGGCTGACACAAAAAGCCAAAGGGGTTTGGTTGTACATGTGTTTTCGCGACAACATTTATGGATGTCGCGAAAACCCATGTACAACCAACTCCTTAGTTTGTTTCTGTGGTTCTTTTTGACTCAGGCTTCCACGAGTGAACTTGGCTTGACGTTGTATGACTTATTGGGTTGCCAAAATGTCTTGCCTCGAGCACTTGACTTGGGAGAGCTCTATCTCATGAATTTGAGTGTCATTGACCAATGTGAATGATATTTTGTCATGTCCATTGGTTTTGGGCGCCAACAGAAAACGTTTGATGCCGCCGGCTACTTCGACGTCGACCAATGGCGTTGGACGCGCGCAATGGCTTTGGGTGCCGTCAAGCGACGCTGGATGTCGCCTACAAGCTTTGACGTTGACCATTGGCTTTGGGCACGCGTAATGGCTTTGGGCGCCGTCAAGCGATATTGGAGGTCACCAACGGCCTCGGAGACAACCATTGGCGTTGGGCTTGCACAATGAACTTGGGCGCCGCCAAGCGCCGTTGAAAGTCGCCGACGACCTCAGAGGCGAGTCTTTTGCCGGCCGGGTGTCTTAGACACGTGACTTCGAACCGGGCTTTAAAGCCGAGAAGTTCAGTGACGTGGCACTCAGACGCCACTTGTCATGTTTTCATTTGTTTTTAAACTTCTGTTTTTATTATAGCATCAACATGCATACATGTATATCAGCTCAAAAGTTTGACAAGAAACCTTAGGATCAATTAGACATACAGGACAGGACACATCACTTGACCAAAGACTTGATCAATAGTCCAAATGAAATGTGTTTATGGCTTGAATCTCACCTCATCTTTCTATTTATTAGTGTACTTAATTCATCATGCATTTTTGGTTCATTTATATGTAGTGATTTGATGATACTTCTCATGCATAATTTTTGAATCACAAAACATCTATAATAAAAAATTCAACATCAATGTGGCAAGAGGGGACCTACTGATACTAATTGTTAATGAAAAACCTTTGAAGCAGGAGATAATTAAAATGATCTGAGTTGTGTCCAGATTCCAGCTGAATGCACTGTGAAGAGTTGTATATATATAGTATAGTCTACATGTGTCTGAGGACCATCAATCCAAAACCAATGCCAAGAAAAGTTGCAATGGCAACTCCAAAAATGCCAGCAAGAATGCTGGGAACAACCAAAGATCCCCATCCCTTAGATGTGGCCATTCCACACGCCGTTGTGGGTCCTCCGACATTGGCATTTGATGCCAGAAGTAAGAGCTTTAAATCCAACCGGAGTATCCTTCCGAACACAAGGACTATAGCAAGATGTATCGTTACTTGAATTAGAGCAAATATGAATATACTGGGCGCTGTGTTTATCACATTCCATATGCTCCCACTAGCACCTATCACTGAGAAGAATATCTGTAGCAAAACCGAATCTTACAATCAGCTGATGGGAGAGGACAACCACCATTGTTGGCCAAAAATTAGAATCAGTCATATATATGAGTAAATACACAACTCGAGTAACTCTTGACCACACTGCTAATATGTGGTATGAAAGGAAAGAAACAATGGGACATCTAGGAGACTTTCTAAGCATATATGTTATATATATCATGAAGATGTTGATTCTTCAGAAAAAATTCTATACGATAACCCTCATAAGAGGGCGATATACACTCATTAATTCGTATCTTTTGACTGCCGGGCTCCTTGTTTTTGAGCTTGTCAAGTAATTGGTGTGATGTAACTATCAAGTCTTGACTCTGAGCTCTACTAGAAAATTAAATCCAAGAACCCGGAACCAGAAGAATCACAAAAGGAGCTGGTTCAATAATCGTGCACCAATATAGATAACAGTGAAAATGAAGATATATGTATTACGTACCTGCATCAAAATCAGAGCAATGGAATCACCAGCAGGCGCAAGGCTACCGAATTGGGTGGGGAGAAGAGTTGCCAAAATGACAACAAGAGCTGTTACTACAGGAAGGATGCCTATTCGAAATCCAAATAATTTTGAGAGACAAGTGGCAGCCTTGCAGATTGCAAAGGCTGTTGCAAGAGCTGTAGCTGATTGTATCACAGGTAACTTGCTTCCTATATTGGACTCCATCTCTACTGTAACATCTGCGAAAGAATCACCTTTTGTTAATGATTTCTTTGTGTAAATTTTATTATTAAGCTTATGATACAAATTATTCTACATTGATAGATAGATAGAAAATTAATATCTGTAGAGGATACATAAGGAATAAAAATAGATAAAGGAAGGAGCATCCATAGAAGGATGCATGCAAATAAACACTGTCAAAGAAATATGTTGCTCTTGGTCGTGGCTTTCTATGGGCTCATGTAGATTTATGTACATGGCTAGATAAGTATGACAGTAACTACGATAGCATAGAAGTGTCTAGAGTTACCAAGATAAGCAGTGGCTTAAGTGTAGGAGATTAAGATGAATGCTCTCTTTCTAATTTTGTAAGTGAATTATGAATGGATTACCAACAATATCTTTACGAAAAGCTACTTACAATCACTTGAGTTTTTTACAATCAAGGCATGTAGGGGCACATGAGGAAAAATCATGGCACTAATAAAATCATCATTAATATTTGTAAGAAGGTGAAATAAGACACACATTTAGGGACGGAGGGGATACTATTTTGTTGTAAGCAAAACTTCTGGTTGGACGGTTGATCAGTGTATAAACAGGGCATGGCTCCATTACTGAACCAAACAAGAAAGACAGCTTCGGGTGGTACTTCATAGCATATAACCAAAAAGAGTTATTTCCTTTAAGTCCCTTTGTCTTAGTCCTCACACCACTAACTGTGTAGAGTTGGTGTGTTGGTGAGGTACAAGTTCCAACTAGAATTTTTTATGACTCAAACAGAATAGTTAAGTGGATTACCTAAGCAGGAAAAAGGGGGAAAGAGTTACAGTAAATCATCTGATATCAAGGACAAAGTTGGCATACCACTGGTTGACGAAGAAGCCTCTGGAGGTATCTTTGAGGCTAAGGCAAAAAGTACCATAAAATATATGGCACATATAACATTATCTGCAGCTACTCCTGCAGCCAAAACAGATGGAGAAAGACCAAGAGCCTCTGAAACTGCAACGTAATTAACAGCTGCATCCATCAAGAAACTAAAATCATTTCAGCTGTGACACCGATTCGGTGAATTATGAATTAGAAAATAATTCACATTTTGCACAAGCATAGACTTCTTGTCAAGGTCTCAGGACAACATGTCAAGATGTAAGAGCCTTGCATGACTCAGAGTACACTGAAACCACTCACGAGTCATATGCAAAAGCTACAGCATTATATGTTTCTTTATACATTCCCACGAAAACTCACAATATAGTTATTCCATCAAGCTATGGCACAGTCACACCTATAACTATGCATTCACCTCACAAGATATTGTATAACTAGAATATTTAACCTAAGTGTAATGCAGGCGCAACACCGTTATCCAAGTACTAGTGTCAATATCAACATCTTTCTCCATAATTGTTCAAAAAATATCCTGACACAATCATACATGTATATTCACCTATAAAAGTTGGTGGTGTGCAGAAATCATTCACTGAAACAGGAAGTCCATTCCCCAAACCTTACAACATAAATGAAGAACTATACAGTTAAACTTCTCATGGGACACTGACATCATCAAAGACAGGAATTATTTATTATTGAGTTTATGTGATCTCCTTCAACTCAAAAAGAGAACTGACTCAACAAGTGATATTAGCATGCAATGACACATCTTGAAAAAACTTACATCCACCAATATAACTACCCATGAGAGAAGCAGCAATTTTCCAATTATCCTGACCGAGTGATTGCATAGGCACCAGCATAAATGCCACTACAGTTCCAACCATAGTTGCAACTGCCATACACATGAACAAATAAAAAGTTAGTGAGACGTATATAAGCAATTGCATGCAAGAAATCACAAACATGGGAAGGATAACAGCATAATCCAATCCTACGAACAATCATTTATTCAAGTTACTCATTAGTACTCATACAATTGTATTAGTGAAAATAAAGGCTGCCAACATATTTTCCACTATGGAAATGAGATAAAACAACTGATTTAGAACTCTAAGATCAATGATTCATCAATAAAATAATCCAGAATGGAAAAATTCCCAAGGTTATTCCTAAAGTAACGACTTATGGCATGCCTTTAATCATCTTAGCTACAAATGGCATTTATTTTCATAAGGAGTTCAGTATTGGTATCAGCACTCTTAGTGAAGACTGGCCATAAGTTTTGAACTTGAAAGTGTAAATAGGAATTGGGACCTATTCAAAATCAAGAGGGCACATGAGTATTAGTGTCACACATAAGCACATTGCGTGCAGACACATATGCATAAGCAGTCCATGCCAAGACATTACTGCCTGACAAGTACTTGTGAAGTTGTACTGCAAGTCTGCACTTAGAATACAAGATGCAACTAAGCACAGCATATAGTGATTAAACATTTGCAAACCGAAATGTAGGATTGGGAACATTCACGTCCTTATATGAATGATTAGATACTGAACAAAATGCATTTTCATAGTGATAGAACCATATTTGTTCACTGAAATGAAATAGCACTGTATACCATGATATATCAATCACATGAACAAAGAGGAACTTACAAGATCTCAAATAATCTAGTCTTTTGCTCTCCGCTTCACCACTAAGATCCCTGAACCCTTACACACCTCCGCTTAAAACTATGATTCTATTCTTAGGGCTAACCTAGAGTGAAACCAAGACACAAGTCAGATCCATTAAATTGACAGAACCTGTAAAGCAATGGAAAGTAAACATAGAGCACTTTCTAATAGCAAAACAGGTGAGATGGCACATTCACCACCAGTTATTATCATGCCAACCAAGATATCTCACTCTGAGTCTCTGACTTTCTTTTGACTCTATCCAAATGTAGAATAACTGTCTACTGTGAAAACTGTTATACATTAAGGGCATCTCATAGACTATGTGCATTTGCATTTTCCTATAAGACAGTTGCTTGCAACATTCAAGTACTCATTAGGGCTATATAATTTGTGCATGTCTTCACAACTTTAAGACTAAAAGTCTGAATTACTCCCAACTTGCTTTATCTAGTACTTGTTCAACTTATAGAAGCCAACGGGAACCAAGCATTGGCAGCATCAAGTTTGGGGGATTTCAATACGATCAGTCTGTGCTGTTGATTAAGCAATATATACCATATAGATATGGTAAGTGTCTAAACTTTAGATTTTTGTATAAACTCTGCAACTCTTAACATAATTTGTTTTCTACAAAACCATTCGAGGACACTAATTTGGGACAAATAAATTTAATAAACATGACATTCATTTGGCACAGAGGGAGTATCTTGTTTTCTGTATGTAATTACAAGACTCATAACAAAAACTAGCATCGCATGCTTATGGGTAAATAATTGCAAAATAAATGGTAAAATCAAACACAACACTGCTGCAAAACAGGAAGACCATTAGTCGTTATAACATAAACAGTTAAACACACATCACAATTCTTCAAATACATACGGACAGAGCAAATTTAGCTTCATTGTAGGATATCGAGTATAGGAATTAAACAGCTAACAACTTCTCATAATCTTCACATCATACACAAACTAAAAAAACAATGAACAACTGTGGGAAATAAAATTACTAATGCTTCTGGAAGCCCAAGAGCAAGAAGCATTACCTGAACCAAGTAAAAAGGCTAAGAGCAATGTCCCAGTATTTTGCAGCACACTGCGCAGGTCTGCTCTAAACAACAGGAGCGGAACACTCAACGGTAAGAGATACTCCAAAACAACTGAATAAGCCGGTGCGTCATAAGGAATTAGGCCTACATTACTTGCTGCTAGCCCAACCAAAGTGCTTACAAGGGCAGCACTCACCGTGCTCCCAATCTTGGTCTTCTCTGAGCTGTAATCCCACAAAAACTTGCATGAATTGCCGATAATATCAATGATACAGAAGCCACCAAAATGATGATAACCCATTAACCAAAGAGGATAAAAAAACAAGATATAGCATTGAAATCAGCTAAAGAGCCAAATGGGTGCCTGATATTCTATCTTCTTAGATAAACCCATAAATTAATAAATGGATTTCTGTTCATTTTCCCCACCATATTTTCTCGGGAACCAAACAGGGTGAGAAAAGTGTAAAAGAGGAGGAGGAGGAGAAGCAATTACCTACCAGAGACCGAAAGTACCAATGGCGAAAAGGGCAGTCCATGTACCCCAGTGGTCCTCCGGCGAAATGAAAGGGTGGCTCAGTCGTGACCGGACCTTGACGATGAACCGATTTGAGGTTCGATTTGCAGGCGCAGCCAGGAACGAAGGAAAGGGAGTGTTGTTGATTCTAAGTGGGAGTGGGAGTGAGAGAGAGTGAGAGTGGCGGGAAGAAGACAGGTGGCGCGAAGGGATTGGCGGGGAGTTGAGAAGAGATTGTGGTGTTGTTGCAGTGACTGTGAGGAGAGCCATTAATGGTGGATGGTGGATGGTGGATTGATGGTCTCACTCAAAAGTCAAGAGTATAAAGGAAGGCATAGAGAGAGAGAGAAGATTTCCAATCTGTATGTCATCTTCCAATTTGGATCGCCTGCAAATGATGCTATGGCTACGAATTGTTGGCCTACCTCGCCGGCTCAGAGTATCTTGCAGAGAAGCCTCCACTGTTACTCATCATCTCACACCTAAATGCCAATGATAAGAGAATTACCACCCATACTTGTCTTTTTATACAAGACCATCAATTTATAATTCACTTAGACTAAGCCACAGGATAACAACACTTCATTCCAAATTTTGAATACGGGGGTTGGTCCGCTTTTACCGATTTGTTTAGGTGAATATGAATGAAATTTAATGAGATGTCAAATAAAAAATGGTGGCGATAAATTCAAGTTCAGAATGATCAAATTCACACTATTTTGATTGATTTGACAAAATTGCCCTTTACATTTAATGGAATAAAGTTAAATTATTTTTTATTATTACGACGCACTAGGTTATATAACGTGCGTTTATAATTAATAGTATAATTACATTATATTTAGTATTCTTTATTTAAGATATATAAATATTTGAAAAAAAATGTCTATGAATAAAAATTATTATATCACTAATATTTTACTATTAAAAAGACATAACATAATTGGAATCTATTTTACATTTAAAAAAAACAATAAATGAAATATTATTATTTAACCATAAAAACATATTTCGTTAAAAAAAAAAACCATAAAAACATATAAATTTCATTGTAGTCAATTATCCTAGCAAAATTAATAGCTGAAATATTATAGGAGTATATTGTATTTAAAATAAGAAAAACTACACATGATATAATCGTA
>JAYMTA010006556.1:0-10299 GCA_036897625.1 Pelargonium cotyledonis
GAATCCCCAACCATCCAGCCACACCCTGTTAAAACATCAAGGTTTCATATAAACCTTACTTTCTTCTTTCTTGTATGTCATCCTCACAAGCTACTATATTTAGTAAAAACATATATTAAAAAAATAAATTACTGAACGGTGATGTTGATATGTGATGGATAGTTTGAAGATAATATAAAAAGGTATTTGAATTTGGCTAGTTACATATGGAAAGTTAATGATAAAATTTATTTTAGTTAGCGATTCTAAACTAATTTTTTAAACTTTGTACTATCTTATCTTAATATTGGAGAGTTCATTATATCAGTTATATTTGACGGAAAATAATTTTATTTAGTCATGCGTCTAACACATGATCAATTTTTTTATATTAAATCTCTAAAATGCCTTTCACTTTACTCTTCTTCTTCAACGTAATTTCGCCGGAAAATTCATAAACTCACCGACAACTTCATGGACTCGCTGTAAAATTCATAAAATCGTTGAAAAATTCATAAACTCGAATTTGTAACTAAATTAATCTCAAACCAAATCCAAATCAAATATGAAATCAACGAAATCTAAATTCATACCATAAAAATAATCTAATCAATTCATATTGAAATGATAATGAATGCCCCCACAATGTGTAGTTTTCTCGCTAGGGTTTTTTCTCTCTAGGGAATAACCCTAGCCGCCGCTGCCGCCGCGTACCAAGTAGCTGCAACTAATTTTGTGGTCTTTCTTGCCAGTGGCATGTACTGTCTTTGTTGACCGTTTATGATTTTATGAATTGTAGCAGTTAAAGGAGGCAAAAGAGGATATTTGACAGCGTGGGGTTTGTTGCGGCAGAGCAAGTCAGAGGATCCTCGTTTCGAGTGGTGGATGTGATAGCGATACGTGAAGCCTTATCATGGATTAAAAATGAAGAGGATCGGGACTCTCTTGTGAGGGAGACCAAGCCGGTTTGGGAGCCGTTGCAAGAAAAGGTGTGGGGATGGAAAATAAGTACTGTACAAGCCTTGTCGGGTCTCATACGAAGACCTGGGATGCCTGGAAGGGATTTGCTAGTACAAGTTTTGGTATTGTTTTTATGTTTTTGTTGTTTTTGTTCTTAGTTATGAGCGTCAAGATGTTGTTAGTCTCTTCGGTTAATAGAATCTGCGGTATTAGGGCTTGGTGTAGGTCAGGTCCTTGTGTCCATATATGGTTCTGGTTTCGTATACAAATTCTAACACTACTGTATTTCAGTATTTGAGCATGAATAAAAATAGCAGGATTACTCTTCAAAAAGAAAAAGAAATGATAATGAAGAATAATACATGTTAGTCAAGAATACAAGCTTGCATTAGCAGTCAAAACCCTAAGAACTAGTCTCGTTTTCTCTCCGGCGGCTTGGGCCGCCGGATAGCACTCCCTCCTCCTCTCTTCTATCTTCTTCACCTTCTCCTCTTATCCTCTCTCCTCCTCTCTTTTTCAACTTACAGTTCACCACGGCCTTGAGCCACCACAAATACAGGACTGGATAGTCACTGTCACTTCTATTCACGCTGGTTTCACCCAGCCATAGCTGCCAGGAGCGATGGAGCTCGCTGCCGGAGAGCTCCCTCTGCCGGATCTGCTCCATATCGGCACCATATCTGCCGGATCCACATCATTATTGTTGGATCTGCTTCTTCACCTTCCCATTCTCCATGGCCTCTAGCCACCACAAGTACAGATTGAGAGCTCCCTCTGCCGGATCTGCTCCATATCAACACCAAATCCGCCGGATTTACACCTTTATTGTCGGATCTGCTCTACACCTTGTCCTTGCCATTTGTCGTCACCGGTTTTGCACAAGCAGACACGTCAGAGCAGTACTCGCATGGTGCCATCGTCATCAATTTTTCAATCGTCATCACAACCAGTTCAACTGGCCAAAGCAACCTCTAGAGTCGTCTGAACTGTCAGAGTCATCTCCATCACTGCCAAATCTGTGTCGCTTCCTCGGCATTGCCGCTCCTATCTGCGATCGGATCTGGCACGGTTAAAACGGATCTCAAACACCATCACCAACGGCGCCACTCTCGTAGCTCTCACTTGCGAGATTTGCGGCCGAGTCATCAGGGGCACAGCTTCATCGACGGCCGCATCGCCGCAATCCATCATCATGGGCACAGCTCTCCGATACCATTCACGCTCTCACCTGAGAATTTCACTATCCACGGATGGCATCATCACGGACGACCTCTCCGTCAACTTCCGTTTGCAGCTCATCTTCTCCCAACTCCGGCATCAACTTGCAGCGTCATTCAACGGCCACGCTGCTCAGTCCGGCGACTAACACAATTCCCACCATCATCATCACGCATGCAACGTTCGCTTTTTCCAACATGACATGCTCACAGTTACCAATTCCACATTTTCCAATATTTTGTTTTTTCTCTCTCCTCGGAGTAATTTTTTGTTCTTATCATGTAATTTATTTTTCTTCGGAATATTTTAATAAAGTACAGCTTACTTATCAAAGAAAAAAAACAACAAAATTATTATCCCATACCACAAAATTGAAACAAATAAAACTAAAATCAATTCAGATTTTTTCTTGTTCACAGCACTTACATTCTCATCATACCCGCCACCCAATTACCTCTTTTTATTCATCTTCCCACAAATCAATAAGAATTGACCGCAAAATTTGTAAATTAACAAGCAGAAAAGTGTAGTTTTAGTTTGAGATCTCAAATAAGAGACTTGAAAGTGTATTAAATTTGATGTAGAAAACTTTGTTGCCATTTAAGTTGCGGTCCGACTGCTAGATTCTATTTAAACCAGATATGCGAATATATATTTGTAATTTGCTATATAGATGAAGATTACTATGAAGAAGAAAAGTCAGTTGCATGTGGTGAAAATTTCACCGTGAAATTAACATAGAAAACAACAAGACTGAGTTTTCAGAAATTTCTAATCGTCGCATAGTGGCATTAATTGGAGACACGAACCAATAGTTAAGTAGGTGAAGAAAATTAAGAGAGGGTCCAGTGAATTAAGAAAATCACGTAGCCCGTTTTTTTTTTTCCAAAAAAATAAAATCTCGATAATTGGGATGAATAAAAAATACATTTAACCCATTCCATATTAACTTTTTTCTTTAACTCGTAAAGATCGACTTTATTGAACAAACAAAAACGGAAATACAATTCGAACCGGAATTGAAAAACAGAAAAACAACCTAGTCACTACACTAAAGTGTCGATCCTTAACTAAGGCGAGTCTCTGTGAGATTATGTTACATGGGATGCCTAAAGCAAATCAGGGGCATGAGACTAAGCCTGATTTTCCCCCAATATGGCATACAATGGCGAACTAGCTGGACTTTCTTCTCCTCTTTTTGAGTCAGACCACCTGCTACACGTAGGCTTCGGAACCTGACTCTATCCCAAAACTGCGAACATCACCAAACTGAATCGGACCCTACAACTCAAGACGACCTTACAACCTGATTCTACTACGGAAGCCGCCCATCCACACCGAACTAGATCCCATCGGTCTCGGCGAGCCCGTGACCTAATCCTATTACGGGAGCCACCGCGAACTCTCCCAAGACTGAATTCTGCCTTGACCATAATCTCACCTTCCGCTACCTACGCGTTAATCACCATTTGCCTAAACGTAGCCGCCACTAACGAAATCATCACCACCTCCCTAGATACCCTAACGGTATTACTCTCATGCGAGAGACCCGACCACTCTGATACAGAAGTCCAATCGCCGACTAAAGAGCTGTAGGCGCCGCACTTGAAGAAGAGAGAAAATCCAGGTCTTTTTTTCATTCTGTATTAACTATCTTTTAACCAATCTTTTTTTTAAATGTAATTAACCAATCTTTTAGTTTTCTTAATACACTATAGTTAGAATATTAAGAGGGGGTCTAGTGTATTGAAAAAAAGGAAAAACGGGCTACGAACCAATAGTTAGGTACACTAACACACTATATAGTAGTATAATGCTTTATTAACCTAACTATAGTGTATTAAGAAAATCACGTAGCCCGTTTATTTTTCAAAAGAAAAATAATTTAAATCTCAATTATTGGGATGACTAAAAAACTCAATCATTCAAGATAGAAGATAACAAAAAGTGGTCTGACTCTCTCTTTGAGGTTCCCTTAGTTTAGGATTTTGAGTGGCGGCTATTATGGTTTTGTTTATCTGTACGCGGATCGAGACAGCTCTGGTAGCGGCGTTGGGTTTTTCCGTTCTGGTTTTGTTTCTGTCTTGTGCGGGCGCTGCTGTGTGGTGGGGCGGCGTTGGTGTTTGGGAGATAGCGAAAGTTGTTAGGGAGTGGATTGGTTAGGGTCTGGGCTAGTGGCCGGACCTGGGTAAGCGAAGGTGTCGCGGCGTCGGTCTCGTGAGGGGCCGTGTGTTGTCGGTGCCGGCAAAGGGTTGGGTTCACGTGTAGGGTATGGGAGGTTGGGTTGGGGTTTCCAAGTCTGAACTGGTGAGTCGGGGGCCTGGTTCCGGCCAATTGCAGAGGACGGTTAGTATCTGTGGCGGCTGGAGCCGGCAGAGGGGCCAGACGTTGTGGAGAGGTCCCATTCGGAAGGTTTTGATTGATTGATTGATTTTCTCTTCGAAATGGCGGTCAAGGACAAGAACGAGAAGGAGGGTTCGGGAAAGATTGAGTACAACTTCAAAAGAATGGCAAATGAGATACGGAAGGAATTAAGCACCAGGCACGAAGATGTTCTGACGCATATCAGCCTTGGGATTACTGGAGATGACATGTTTAATCTTCTAGGTGTGATCATGGGACCTCGTGGCACGCCTTATGAAGAGGGGATCTTCTATCTTTCCATTCAAGTGGTGGATGATTACCCATGGAAGCCTTCATCGATCAATTTCAAAACTAAGATGTATCATCCTAACATCGGCATGGATGGGATAGGTGGCTGGATTGAAGAAGAATCGGCTTCGGCTTCTGTGCCAGGGCCGAGAGGCTAGGAGGGGAGAGGTGATTGGCATCGTGGGGTCCGGGTCATTGTACGACGTCGATCTAGTTTATGAATGGTCCGGTTTACGCTCTGAGGTCCGGTTGGGGATAGGATTTGGCCGAGGCCCCTTCTCAACTGATGGGTTTGATGAAGTTTCTCAGGATAGAAGGACATTAAGCGTCTTTGAGGATTTTAATTATTTTAGTTGTTAGATCGATTTTATTTTATGCATTTAGTTTGGTTTGCTTTATTTTTTGTTTCCGTGTGTAATCTTCATCACCTTAATTGTACCGTTCATGTTGGAAATAATATATTTATTTCTGTTCAAAAACAATTATAACTCATCTTAGGTGTTAACCATGGGTTTCCTGAGAGAGCCCGCACCATTGGCGGTTTAGCACCTTTAAGCCGTTTTACCACACCCAAACTAATCTCATTCGAGGCTTAGTCTTAATTAAAGCTTTTCACCTCTCCCCATGGGTGTGTTGAGTGGGGATCGAACGCAAGCGATCTTTCCACTCACGCAGCCTGTGTTGCCAACTGCGCCACAACCCGTGGGTATTATAACTCATCTTTAACAAAAAGAAAACAAGTATAACTCATCAAGCCAATAATAATGTTATTATACTAAGTCAAATACGATAACTTTATTTGGTGCAGTAAGGTGCTAAAAGCTCTAGGCGTCTAAAGTTAAAAAGCTTAGTCTCTTTCCTGAAAACTATTGGTTTCTTGTACATATACTCATTTAGGCCGTTGCAAGAAAGGATTTGGCACTTTTTTGTATTAAAAAAAAACTCTATGGTTCAGACTGAAAAAAATAACAATTTGATCATGTTTATAGATTACTACTGTGTTTGATCATAACTTTAAATTGCTGATAAATATTAATGAATCGATTTCTTATCAAACTAATTTATTAAGAGATCTACCCTTGTTATATAAATCAATTGATCAATTTTTTTAACAGGAAATAAAGACTTTATTGAAAAGGTAAAACCCTAGAAAAACCAAAATAAAACAGAAAAAGAAAGCCGATCTAAAACGGAAACAACTAACCAACTAATAAACCAGACCAAACATAACTAAAGTATCAATCCTTTTATAAGCGTGGGTTGACTCTTGTGAACAAAAAAGGCAGAGATTATCCTATTAAATCTGGGTCATGAGACAAGTCTGCTTCCCTCGATCTGTCATGCTATGCCAAACTTTCTTCGATTGATCAAATTTTGTTTTCGTCAAATTTTTTGTTATTATAAAAACAAAACATTTAATATGACACGTGGATGGTGGCATAAAATTGCTATTTTTGGTGGAAAAACAACATATAAACCACAAATATTAATGATATAAACCTAACCCTAGTAAGTATTAAGCTATATTCGTTGAAAAGAAGACGAAAAATTGGGAACAACACGTGGCGGAGCGTGAGAACGGGTGGGGTTTACTTGTGGATGCGCATCCAAGGAGGAGTAAACCTCCACGCACGCAGGTTGAGAATGGGATTGGGATTGGACAGGGTGACCTGGAGCTGACGTGGCAGGGTCGGGTTGGCTTTTGGGGCGAGGAAGAGCCAATTTGGCGGTGAGAACAAACAACAAGAAGAGCTAGGTTAGTAGTTGTAGTGATTAACATGATTCCGTTGGGATTATTTTAAATTATCTTGCAATACACTCAACACAACACAACTCTTTTTATTTATGATCTAAATTAGGTCACACGACTCATGAAACTCTTGACAAAAATTGTTCTCTAGGAACGTGAGTTAATATTTTTTTTAACAAAAAATATTTATAAGTGAATCGGTAGCTAGTAATATTTATATTTAAATTTAGTACATAAAATATATGGAACGATATACAATTAGATATATATTTTTTTCTCTCTCTCAATAAATGAATACAAAATACTATGATGAAGGGAATATTACTTAGCATTTGAATATATGCTTGTGAGTTTAGAAATATCACCTCACAATGTAATAATTTTATGCCACCGGGTGTATATTATTATTAAAAGTATCACCTCACCATGAATTTTATTAGTTCCCAAAGGATATCGATACATACCGCATTTTTTTCCAAATTGACGTTCTAATGATGTGAGTTTAAGAGTTTAAACATTTTATTACACACAAAAAACGACAAAAGAATCTCTTGTTAACACGACTCATGAATCAAAAATTGTGCTCTAGTAATGTGACTTAATCTTTTTCTTTTAAAAATATTTATAAGTGAATTGGTAGTAATTTTTATATTTAAATTGTATATTCTCTCTCTCAAGAAATGAATACAAAATGCTCTAATTACGGGAATATTACTTGACATTTGAATATATGTTTGTGAGTTATGACGATCAAAATTAATATCACCTCACGATGGAAAAAATTTATGGCCGCGGGATGTTATTTCTTTTACTCTCACACAATATATATATACCACATTTTCCTCCAAATTGATGTTCTAAGGATATGAGTTTAAGAGTATGACCATTTTATTACAAAAGAAAAACGACAAAAGAATCTATTGTTACAGCCAATGCATGCAACATATGGTGAAAACATCATGGATTCATACAATTGAACAGTTTGGACACATGGTTGATGGTGGGCTTCATGTTAAAGGACACAGATCCAACACAATAATGAAGTAACATCCTTTATATAAATTATTAATCTATAGAAAAATATATAGTTTGGATAGGAGGTGAGCATGCAAATGGATAGACCGCCATTATTGAAAATATATATATATATACACATAAGCCACCACACTAACAATTCAAACTAAATATTATCCAAATGATGAAGAAGCTAGCTAGGTCATGAATTAATGTACATACAAGTTATTGCTGATACATGCTCTTTGTGATTTATTTTCATTTTAGCAGTCTTATTGTAATTTATAATTATTTAGTTTATCAGAAAAAGAGAGACATTGATGCATGTAGACATGTAGTTAATAATTATTGGTTGCAGGCTGGCATTAGGGTTTATATAGCTTACTAGACAGGCATTACCTGAGGCTGAGGACTGAGGAGGAGGTGGATGTGGGTGTGGGGCTTACATATATATATATAGTTCATGTGGTTCAATTATGGCAGTTGCTGAGCAAGTGATCAATGGTTGTGTTGTGTGGATAAGAAAAAACCACAACCACAGTCACAGAGAGTGACCCACTACCCTAAAATCTTCTGATATAACATAACACCATACATATATATGCACATAATAAACCATTTATATACTTCAATAATACACAACCTGATTTTTCCAAATATTACATGAACATGTGATTTCAAGAGGACAGACCAAGAAACCAAACTGTCTTCTTTCTCCAGTTCCCACTAGAGAAAACAACAGTTAATGGGTCAAAGATAGTTGTTGGAATCAGTTAATTTATATTTTTCTTTTGTGTTTAAATCTAAAAAAGAGTGTAAAATCTATTAATTGTCATTGAAAAAAATGAAACAATCGCTTAACTTTTTTTGAAATTGAGATTAATTATAAATTGATTGACCCAATGAGAATACGAGATTATATGTGAAGAATAGGGTTTCAATAAAAAAAAAAAAGAAGAAGAAGATTTTTGAAATCTAAGTGAAACTCACTTAAAAAAAAAAAAAAAAAAACTGGATTATGCATGACAATGTTAACAACTATGATAACTTGTTTCCGCGTATAATTAGCACGTAAATGATATTATTCACAAATTGTTAAGGAATTTACTCGATATTTTAAAATAAATGCACACTTATGATAGATGATATTTATTTTTATTCATATGATACATTTACCTATTTAGCATTATAATATATCGTTTGTCGTTGCTCATTACTTCAACACAATTCATTTCATTCTTTTTCGTTTTAAATTTGAATTGATTGTCCTTATAAATAAAAAAATGGAATTGATTGATGTGCATAAAAGTGTGGTGATTGTAAATATTAATACTAGCACCAAAAAAATATTAGTACTATTTCTAATGTAACACTAGTAATTAAAGCGAATGAGACATTGTTAGAGAAAAGAACGAGACATCATTACCTACACTTAAAAAACACATGTATCATTAAAAATTAATTGACCAATCGTTTTCGCAACTTCTTTATTTTGTCCCTCATGTTCCAATTATTTTGATTATCTCTTTCATCTATTTATCAATAATACACAAGAATAGCACGTTGCACAACCTCATATATAATCAAACATTTGTAGCTGGTATAAGAAGTAACTCAATTTTTAAAAAGAAAATTGAATTAACATTAATTAATTAATTTTGATGATTGGACAAAAGACAATATGTGAAATACTCTCTCTGTCTCAAAATGAGTGTCTTGTTTCCATTTTTTGTAAAAATTAAGAATTACAAGATAATTTAGTGTGTTTTCAATATAACCCTCACTTTTTCCATCTACACCCCATGTGCAGATTTGCCCATGTGCATAAGTGATAAGGATAATATAGGAAGAATACTAATATAATAGAATAAAAATATAAACAAGACATTCATTTTGGGACAAAAAATTTAGACCAACAAGACACTCATTTTGGGACGGAGAGAGTGTGAAAACGAAGGCAAACATGCAAATAATGTGGCAAGGTTTGTGGTAGTTGTAATTTAACACGTGATATTCATATTTCAGACTCAACTTAAACACAATGGAGACGAAAATGAGAAATTTTTAGGGTAATGGAGCGGAAATTTTGCCCGCTCCCAAAATGGAGATGAGGAATGGACAAACCATTTTCCTTTCGATTTTCCCCGCACTCAACTGTTTTTATTATATAAATATATATTTCGTCATATATTAGTAGCATACTATATAAGTTAATGCATATTTTTTTTGTGTCAGTAACAGTTGCTCTCCTATTTTATTCATAAGTTTTTCACTCGTTCAAAAAAAAAAAAAAATTGTGATTCTTCCGCAACATTAATTTACATGCACACTAGAAAAATAATGAATTTTTAATTTTAATCCACCGTGTACAAATAAATATAGTTAGTGTATAACTCAAAGAAATAATATTCATTGAATGTAGACAAATGAATATACACTGTATAACCGCTAGATCATTTGTAAAATTTAACATTAATAATAAAATGTGTATTTATTTTATATTATTTGTTAAAAAGAATAAGACATGTACAAAACACGAAAAAGTGGGCTTTAGGGTATTATGCTCTCTGTGGCATTAGGTTTGAGTTTTCAGTATTGGGTTTTCATCTTTACTATTCCGACGGCGGCTTCTTCTCTTACTGCTCACGGTGTGTCGGATATAGAGGCGGTGTAGGCTGTGTTAGCTCTGACTGGCGGCAACGGGCAGAGATGATGTGAGGCACAGT
>JAYMTA010006557.1:0-10296 GCA_036897625.1 Pelargonium cotyledonis
ATGAAAATGATCTTACTTTCAATTGCTTATTTCATTTCTAATTATAGTACTGTTTTGATGGACTGATGCCTTTTCTGAGGAATCGATGTTGATGTCTGTTGGGGAGTTTTCGGGTTTGAAACCAAACTGTATATATTTCATGGATGGTGATCATGTGGCACTATTTAGTCTCAAGACAAGACCGTCGTCAAAGAAGCATTTGATTATGCTGTTAATTATAGGTAAGGAAGATAAGCCATTGCCCTTTTGGCTGCTTCCTAATCTTTGCAAGTGTTTTTGTTATTTGAATCTTCTTAGTTATTGTTTAGTTTATGAAAATGATCTTACTTTCAATTGCTTATTTCATTTCTAATTATAGTACTGTTTTGATGGACTGATGCCTTTTCTGGTAGCATTAGTGAAGTTATCACCATTGTCTCTCGAAGAATTATTGGAGTCGGAGCTAGTTCAGTTTCAATAACACTTCCTTTTCACTTTCCAACTCGATGCTCTTAATATAACTTGAACTATTTGAACATAATCATAACTCATCCTGTCCGGTAAAACAAGTCAGTGACCATCCGAAGAAGCAGAGCCAACCCTATTACAAGTTTGAATGGACACATCATCTTCATAAAATACATATGTACTACTAGATCTACGAGAAGTCACATTACACAAGAAAGGAACAATTCGACACGAAATAAAATAATAACGAGCTAGCACATCAACATACTTCTAAACCTGAGCCCGAGAAAGGCGAAGCATCCTGGGTAAGCTACCCGTCGAACCTGACCCATGTTAGTAGAAAAGTGGGTCCATCTAAGTATGCTACAAAATTACGAGCTCGAAAACACTACAATTAGTTTTTGCACACAGAACAGAAGAGTATTTGGAGGGAATGGGTAATTTAAGTTCTCAAGTGGTGGTAGCTTGACGAAGAAGGGTGCGCAGGTTAAGAGAATCTCGTTTCCCATTGGTGGGTGTAGGTTAAGACAGTAGACAGAGAAACAGCAAAAACAAAACACCCTTTTGTTTTGTTGGTTTTGTAGAGCAAGAAAGGGCCAGTTCTCGTTGATGATCCATGCCGAGAATGAGGCATCTACTGAGAAAGCTTCACATCGGAGGCGGTCTCAGCGATGAGCCTCCGCACAGGCTCGCCGAGACCCGACCCGGAGCTGTGGTCGCCACCCCCAACCCGAGCCCCAATTCCAATCCGTCTCCGTCTTCGAATTCTATTTATGCGGCAATGGGGAGAATTGGGGGATTGGAATCGCCGGTTGACCGGACGGTGGGTCTGAGCGTGGGCGGCGGCGCTGCTGGAGACTGCATGGATTTCAGTTTCTTGGAGGAGGAGTTTCAGGTGCAGCTTGCTCTTGCAATTAGCGCTTCCGATCCTGATACGAAGGAGGTGAGGGAGGACCCGGAGTCCGCCCAGATCGAAGCTGCCAAGCGGATGAGCTTGGGCTGCTCGGGCTCGGTTGCCGACAGTGAAGCCTTGTTGTCGCTACAGTATTGGGTATGCTTAGTTTTGCATGAATTGGGCATTTCTAGGTTTTAATTGTGTAGCATTCGTGTTTGAATTGAAGCTCTGAGGAATTATTTGCGAGATTTGGATCCTTGTTCACTGGCAATTTTAGTGTGCGTTCCATTTTTGAATCATTTCCTTAAAATGCAGCAGCTGAGTACAGATAATAGGCTGGTTTTCAGTTCAATTTTGTGTTTTTGATGAAGGATCAACTTTGTTTTGTTCATTGGTGCTATTGGTTCATGTTTCTCAGTTGTATCCTTTATCTGTTTATGCTCAATGGCATGTTCATTTTTCTTTCATTTTGTTGATGTTCTAGTTAGAAAACCACTAGAATGACTACTTAAGATAAGAAAGAAAATTAGAATGAATCACTTGTCACTGTGTTGCTTTTTATCTATTTGTGTGCTAAGTGGGAATCCATTTTCTAATTAGCAATTAATGTTTTCTTTAGTTAGAATATATTAGGATATTGAACTGGATGGCTCTTATTTGAGAAGAAATGTCTTTTTCAATGCCAGCTAAACTTCATAGTAACAAAATGAAATTTTGCTTATTGGAGTAAAATTTCTCTACTCATTTTGTTTCCTTATTTTGCATGTTGGTGATTCATTGTAATTGCTATCCTTCAGGGTGATTAAGTCTCAATACCTGATCTGGTTGGATGTGCTGGCTGACTGCTAGCACTAGGAATATAAAGAATACTGAGTGGTTTTTTACCCGTCTAGTTTATGGCATATAAAGTTAAAATGTCTCTTGAGGGTAACTGTGATCGAAGGTTCCTATTATTACTTGCCCATTTCCTTATATACTTTCTTCAATTATGATGTTTTCCTTGGTCAACTCATGAGTGCAAAAAAAGTAGGATGTTGTATCTATTCATATGTTTAGAAAGATTAATGTTGCATCAGTTGATGCCATTATGTAATTCATAGCAGGCTGAAGTTGCTTAATTGGGCTTATAAATTGACAATCGAAGCTTCATATGAGTTCTGTGGTCTTAGAATTATAATTATTATTTGCGCATATTGGTTCAGATACTCTTTCCAACATATTTGCAAGATGAGTGTTTCTCCTAGCCATTTGACTGATTGCCGAGAGCGACAGCAATTATTGACTTTCTTTAGTTTTTCTCTCTTTAAAATTATTTTCTTTGCTTTGGAGCTGGACTTCCACTCTGTTAATTAGTAAAAGAAATATATGTATGACTAATTCTTCTATACATGTTGCAGAGCTATAATGTTGTACATTATGATGAAAAAGTGATGGATGGATTTTATGATGTTTATGGTGTCACATCAAATTTGATCTCCCAGGGAAAGATGCCATTGTTAGTGGATCTTCAAGCAATTTCCATTTTGGATAATGTTTATTATGATGTGATTTTGGTAAACCGCTTGGTTGATCCTGACCTCCAACAACTTGAGAAAGAAGCACATACTGTATCCATGGAGTGCCTATATTCTGAGCATGGTATCAGTGGCTTGATTCAGAAAGTTGCTGATATGGTTGTGAATAGGATGGGTGGTCCGGTTGGTGATGCTGATGAAATGCTGAAAAGGTGGAGTATGAGAATATCTCAATTGCGGCATTCTTTAAACACTATTGTTCTTCCCCTTGGACGCCTAGATGTTGGACTTTCACGGCATAGGGCCTTACTTTTCAAGGTAGTATTATCTTCTACCTTATCAATGTAATTTGTTACACTGTTTCCTGCCTTTTACTTTTTAAATTTTAATTATGTATCTTTGCCTCATTATTTCTTTTGTATGTTGTACTATTTGCATTTACTTGGTTTTCTTAACCAGTTAACTTTACCTATTTATCTTTCTTTGTGTGCATAAACATGTATCCTCTACAAATTATTTTGGGCCTACATTTATAGTCCTAAGGAGATTTGAGCTGAAGTTAATTGTCCATACTACTCCTGTAGGTACTAGCTGATAGGATAAATCTTCCCTGTATGTTGATCAAAGGGAGCTACTATACTGGAACTGATGATGGAGCTGTTAATTTGATTAAAATGGGTAATGGAAGGTGATGACATCCAACTCTGCTTTTTAAATGGTTCTATTTTAAAGTCTTCAACAATGTATAGTTAGGTCAATATTATTTATTCGAATGATTTAGATAATCTTTGCATTTAAATTTGTTTGGTAACTCCATGACTGTCAATTCCAATTCAATCAAGTAGAATGGGAAATGATTACCAATGTTTCCATCTAAGAAATATATAAGTAAATAAACAAATTATATGTATGATGTCAGGGGACTTTTATGTCAATCCTTCATTATCAACTAATATCGGTGCCGTCACTCTGTGAGTATACATGCGCTAACCCTTTTCTTTAAGAAGAGAGTTAAAGAGATAGAAATGATAAATTTTCAGCATGATTAAAAGATTATCTGTGGGCTTTATTATGTTAGTTTAAATGAACATATAATATTTGCTGAAATAACTTGAACAGACCTATAACACAAACTCACTCAGCCCTAGAATGGATATTTGGCATCAATTCCATATGGCATACTGCAGTTCCTCCTAACTCACTATACATAGTGTTTCTATTGCAAATGTTAACTCATATGCGATTATTTTTTGCAGTTTATCTGTTTCAAGATATTTATTAAAGCAATTGATTTTGTCAATATCTTCACTATTTGACAACATATAATTTCCCATATGGTGTTGTTGTTTTACTACCCAGATTCAATGAAAGATTTTGATCTATATTTCATAGAAAATGTAGATACATTTAAGAGAATACACAATTGAAAATATTTCTTGCAATATCACTATTATGAAAAAGAATTATATACAAGAAACTTAGAGATAATAATATCAAGTTATCAACACATGCACAACAGAAACCATCTCTCTGTATGGTTACAGAACACTTTTGATTGTTGCTCACTAGTTTCTTAGCCTGGGAGCATTTATATGACTATTTGTGTTTCTTCTCCCTATTCTTGTGCTTGTACGCATGCGTGTTTTCTAATTATGTAAAGAATTTGTTGATGTGTGCAGCGAATATATCATTGATTTAATGGGTGCGCCAGGTGCACTAATCCCTGCTGAGGTACCCAGCACTCATCTTTTAAATTCTGGGTTAGAGATTAGAAGCTTTTCAGATGTTGTAGAAACCTCTGGAGGCTCTTGTTTGGGGCTTGGAAAAGGAACTGGAACACCGGAAGTTTCTTTGCATCTTGATAAAGTTTCTGGAGTTGGCAACTTGTTGGTTGGACCTACATCATCTGTAGGTATTCAGAGAAAAGAGGATAAAAGGAACCTTGTGAAAGAGACTTCAACCAAGAAATTTGAAAACGAGTTTGGGAGACTTCTTCCTGCACTACATAAATCTGGGGAAGGTTCGTCAAGCATATGTGGGAAATCTTCTCCTGCTGAGAAGATGCAAGTGAAAAATGTTTCCAAGTATGTTATCAGTGCGTCAAAGCACCCAGAATTTGCGCAGAAGTTACATGCTGTTTTGTTAGAGAGTGGCACTCCCCAACCTTTTGATATGTTCACAGAATCAAATGATCTGGTAAAAGCTCAATATGACTTAGAGTACTTACCTCTTCCTCAAGTGCAACCTGCAAACCTTATGGATTACGATGGTGATCATAAACTGTCTAATGAGAGTTTGACAGGAATACACAAAGAATTGGGGATGAATGTTGTCTACACTAATTTTTCTCTGCCTTCTGATACTACAAATAAGGCATTGGTTGCTATTAGAATATCAATTGAACCAACCACAGCTGATGCTACATGTGTAGGTACATTTCTGTTGATCCACCTAGAATGGTTACAGGGGTTTTGCACGAGGAACTAGTTTAAGCATCTCCCTGGCTTTCTGCAGGTGACTCTTGCCAAAGACAACCTCAAAATGACTTAGATTTGGGCAAGAAATCTTCTATAAAATCGATGGAAACAACCAATTCTGGTGTGCTTATTGAATCCAATGGTCACAGTGAGAAGATTAACTTCGGTGAGAATGCAGAATGGGAAATCCCATGGGAAGATCTTCAGATTGGTGAACGTATAGGCATTGGTAAGAATTACTCATTCTTCTGATTTCATGCAGGCGTTTATAGAATTAAATATCTGTTAGTAATTGGAAACATTCTTGTTGGATTGGATATTAAGGAAAGACATTATTGTCTTCAATTTGTTTTGATCAATGATAACTTGTAAATTTCCTAATTTATTTGTATATATTTGTTGAGTGGTATACTTATTTACTAATGGAGTAGATGTTTAACATGTTTCTGATTATACTGGTAGGTTCATATGGAGAGGTTTACCATGCAGACTGGAATGGCACTGTAAGTTACCTTACTGATATGCTCATTTAACTTAGAGTGAATGCTCTTTGGAACTTCTAAGAATAAGATGCTACATGGTGTTTTAGAACATGCCTCAACAACAAAAATGCTGGCAATGTATCAGAAGAAATTTAACATTTTGTTACTAGTACCCTAATTTTATACATTCATGCAATAATGTAAACATGTTTTATTTGATATTGCAGTGATATTGTCTTATCTGTCTGCTGAGTTAAGTCAGTTTATAAAAACATGCTTGGACCTCTAACTGTTGAAGTAATTTAGTTAGTTTTATTACTTTTTTGACAAGCAAGTTAGTTTTATTACTAATCATTCCTTTTCAGGCCCCATTAATTGTATATGTAGATAAATAGCATTTGATGTCTTCCCACGTCAAAAATATTCTATTCCGTTAAGTACTTCCTCATTCAGATGGTTAGCATGGGTTGATGCTAACTTTTCATAGTAAAAATGTAATTGTGTCATGTTGTAGCATTGGAGTACCGAGTGTTGAGTTGTTAGCCAAAACTGTAGTTCATAACTGTCCCACCCATCCTCTTCTAATTAAAACCTGCATTATAGCGGATTCTTAATCTGGAACTTTTTGACAAATAATGTTCTCTGAGATTTGCATACATCACTTCTGCCCTTTGACCCAATCACTATAATATACCATCTATGCCTTTCATGGTGTTGGCATCTTGTATCTTTCATGGGCTTGGTACAACGAATTTGTACATGATTTAAGGATTATCATTTTAAGATTTTTTTTAATGTCTGTTGATGCTATGTGAATTGGCTTGAATGACAGGAAGTTGCTGTGAAGAAGTTTTTAGATCAAGATTTTTCTGGTGATTCGTTGGCTCAATTTAAATGTGAAGTAAGCACCAAGCTAACTCTCGGCACATATTAAACCAGTTGTTCTATTTGATTGATATTATGTAGTGCATAACTTAATCATTGCTGGTTACTTCATTAGGTTGAAATCATGTTAAGGTTAAGACATCCTAATGTTGTCCTTTTCATGGGAGCAGTAACACGATCCCCACATTTCTCCATATTAACAGAGTTTCTTCCAAGGTTTATTTCTTTTTTAAATTCTGAAAGCAATAGAAAATTTCCTTTTATTATTTTCTCAAGAATTTGGGGAAAAGAAAGTGTTGTTGCTGATGATTTAGTATATGTTTTGTTCCTCGATCCGTTCATTATTATGCAGGGGGAGTTTATATAGGTTGCTTCATCGTCCAAATCATCAACTTGATGAAAGGAGGCGATTGCGAATGGCTCTAGACGTGGTACACCATATAATATTAAATAACCCTTTTCTTTCTTCATCTGCTTTCCCTCCTAGATGCTTCTTTCTCATAAGTTACACTCTTAAAACCTTTGCAGGCCAAAGGGATGAATTATCTGCACACAAGTCATCCTACTATTGTGCATCGAGATCTCAAGTCTCCAAACCTTCTTGTTGATAAAAATTGGGTTGTTAAGGTTGGTCCAGGGTGAAATGTTCCCTAACAGTTTTTTTTTTTTTTTACAATAATACCATTAAGTCATAAAAATATTTCATATTTTTTCTTTAAAATTCTTATATTTGTCCATGTTTTTTGATGAAATTATATATCTTGCCCCCACTTTTTATTTTATTTTAATATTTTAACCCAGTAGTTTGAGAAAAAATATATTCTTATACTTTGCCCCCACAAAACAGAAAATATAGATCCGTCTCTATTAATTATGTGCTCTAAATACTAATTCATTCATGATTTGGCCAACTTCTTGATATTATTACCGACTTAAATGGACAAGTCCTGTGTATTTTGTTTGTTTCTCTGCAGGTTTGTGATTTTGGGTTGTCACGTACTAAGCACCATACCTTTCTTTCGTCAAAGTCTACTGCTGGAACGGTAGTATTTCTGAAACATGAATATTCAAAACAATTCAATATGTTTTCTTGTGAGTTCATAATCCTATTAATAGTTTACTCTAATAACGATTTTTCTCCTTATAACTGCAGCCTGAATGGATGGCACCAGAAGTTTTGAGGAATGAACCAGCCAATGAAAAGTAAGTGAACTGAAAAAACATAATGTTTTCGTGAGAACTCTCATGTACGAACTATGGAGTATTTCCTCTGTTTTCTTATGATTCAATCTTCTTTATAATGTGAAATGTGTTCTGAATCCATGCTGCCAGCATCACTTTAACAATGCTGCATCATTTTTGGGAGATGGGGCATCTTTATATTACTAATACAATTAGTTTGGCTTGATTGCAGGTGTGATGTGTACAGTTTTGGTGTGATATTATGGGAGCTGGCTACCTTGCAAATTCCATGGAAAGGGTTGAATCCAATGCAGGTTGTGGGTGCCGTCGGTTTCCAACATAGGCGTCTTGAAATTCCAGAAAATGTTGATCCAGCACTTGCGCAGATAATATGTGATTGTTGGCTCACGTAAGTTCTAACTTCTACCACATATAGATGTTCTTTCTGACATTGCTTATCTACAGAATTATGTTAAGCTATTTGTCACAAGAGTTTCAAACTTTTTCCTGGTATATAAAAAAAAGCACACAACAATGGCATTGAGTAAGAAGTTGGAAGTAGTGGTTAAAGTAATTGGATACTGAACAGCAGTTTCCTAGAACTTGTCAATCAATAAGGGATTCAACTCTATTAATATCTGCAGGTGTGTGTCATGGTATGAGTGCATTTTGTCATCAATTCATTTTACGGACATATCGGTTTTCATTTGCAGGGAGCCGCACCTGCGGCCCTCTTTCTCTCAACTCATGTATCGTCTACGGCGCCTTCAACATTTGATTGTCGAAAGAAGAGAAAGCGGGTTCAATAGAATGACCTGCAGAAAGAATCATGCGGTTGTATCTACAGGTAACAATTTGTTGTCTTCGGGCTCGAAGAGCCAGAGCAGCTCAAGTTTTCCGGGCGAAAGTGAAACAAAAGAGATTTTTACTGGATAGGGTAGGGAGGTGCTGGTCCATTCAAAGTGGGGGCATAGCACCACAACCCATTCAGAATGTTGTGGAGATTTAACAACTATATTTAGGGTTTGTGTCCATTCTACATACATGTTATGTGATGTAAGCAGTGAAAAAAAGAAGAAAAAAGAAAGAAAATAATGATGTTTTTAAGCTGTGGGATCTTCGAAGTCTTGCTTGGGTAATCAATCCCAGCCTCATAGTCATAGTTGCTTGTAAACATTTGATCTCAATACAATCTATTGAGAAAATGATAATAAAAAAAGAAAAAGAAAAAAAAAAGTGAATTATTTGCATATATTATGTATGTATTATTACGTTCAATTTCAGTATTTTGCATTCAATACCTTTGGACTTTAGGTATATGGAATCTTAATCATGATATATAGGATGTGATACTCAGTCAAGAGACAAACAAGTTCACAAATTTATTAGAGGCGGGTACGAGTATTGATTGACGAGTTAACATGAATATAAAATTGTTTTTGTTTTGATTCATTGTTGGTAAGATAAAACAAGTACCTAATATATACACTTGGATCCAAAATAAATAAAAAAATATCTCAGTTTCTGAGAAAATTTGCAGTAGCGAAGCCATGGCCATAACCCTCAACGTGTCAGCAAAAATACCATCGCCGATCCTCTTCATTCCCTCCTGCGGATCCAATTTGAATAACCCTAGATTCTTTCTTCACCACCACTCTCGAATATCTAGTCCTCCCAGAATCGTGCCCTTTTCATCGTTTAGGAACGAGAGAAACAACACTCCACCGGAAACAGAGTGCCCTGTTCCGGCCGAGCAGCAGCCCATAAATGAGTATCAGGCCATCGCCGACTCCTTCCCCTTCTCATGGGCCTCCGGCGACATTGTCGAGTACTGCTCCCGATTGTTCGTCACCGGAGCTTCTTTCGCGCTCTTTATTGGGCTTCCCGTGGCCTGGTTTGGCGCGGTGGGACCCGATTCCGAGCCCTTGAAGCGAATCCTCACCGCCGTTTCCAGTGGGATCTTCGTGGTGACCCTGGCCGTTGTCAGGATGTATTTGGGTTGGGCTTATGTTGGGAATCGATTGCTTAGCGCCACTGTTGAATGTAATGGGAATTTCAAGTTTTTTTTTTTTTTTTTTTTTTAATAGTTATTTGTAAGTTCAACAAAAAGAGAGTGACTGTGGTGTTTGTTTCTGTACAGATGAAGAGACTGGGTGGTATGATGGTCAGGTATGCATTTTTATATCTGTTTCGATCTTTAACTGCTGATTGCTGATTAAATTGGGACCTAATTAGATACAAATTTGACATTTATATTGTAATTTCCATTGGAAGAAATATATGATGATTGCATGTGAAATTTGCGTATGGGATGCTTATAGAATGTGTTGTAGTCTATGATTTAAAACACGACACCAAATTCTTTATATTATTCGTGGGTTTTTTTTTTTTTTTTTTTTTTTTTTTGTTTTTTT